>OX451740.1:1088645824-1088878724 GCA_948472305.1 Vicia faba
CCTTTGATAGTTTTTGAGTCGTGTATTGAATGTCGTACTCGGTCAAGATCATTTTCCATCTGGCTATGCGTCCGGAGAGGGCGGGTTTCTCGAAGATCTACTTGATTGGGTCCATCTTAGAAATCAACAAAGTGGTATGAGTCAACATATATTATCTTAGCTGGCGAGCAGCCCATGCTAGAGCGCAGCAATTTCTCTCGAGCAAAGAATATCTGGTTTCACAGTCGGTAAAATTTTTGCTCAGGTAATAAATAGTATGCTCTTTTCGGCCAGACTCGTCATGTTAGCCCAAAACACACCCCATAGAATTCTCTAGTACTGTCAAGTACATGATCAAGGGCCTCCCTTCAACTGGAGGCAGGAGAGTAGGAGGTTCTTGTAGGTGTTCTTTGATTTTGTCAAAGGAAATCTGGCATTCATCGTTCCACCTTACTACTTGATCTTTATTCAGGAGTTTGAAGAGTGGTTCACAAGTAGCAGTTAAGTGTGATATGAAACGGGAAATGTAATTGAGACGACCCAAGAATCCTCTGATTTCTTTTTCAGAATGGGGGACTGGAATTTCTTGGATGGCCTTTACCTTGGCAGGATCAACTTCAATGCCTTTATTGCTGACAACAAAACCTAGAAGCTTCCCAGAGCGTACTCCAAACATGCACTTGTTAGGGTTCAATCTCAGCTTGTACTTTTTCAGCATTTCAAATAGTTTGTGCAGGTGATCAAGATGTTCTTCTTCGGTTTGTGATCTGGAAATAATATCATCCACATATACCTCTATCTCATGATGAATCATGTCATGAAATAAGGCAACCATAGCCCTTTGATATGTTGGCCCTGCATTCTTTAATCCGAACGACATGACCTTGTAGCAAAAAGTGCCCCATTGCATAAAGAAAGTAGTATTTTCCATATCTTCGGGAGCCATCCTTATTTGATTATAGCCTGAGAAGCCATCCATGAAAGAGAACACTTTATGCTTAGCCTTATTATCAACTAAGACGTCAATGTGTGGTAGAGGGAAGTCGTCCTTGGGGCTTGCCCTATTGAGATCCCTATAGTCTACGCACATGCGAACTTTCCCTTATTTCTTTGGCATTGGCACTACATTAGCCACCCATTGAGGATAGGATGTCACAGCTAGGAACCCTGCATTAAACTGTTTCATTACTTCAACTTTGATCTTTTCAGACATATCAGGCCTCATGCGACGAACCTTTTGTTTAACACGAGGGCAGTCCTCTCTTGTCAGTACCCGGTGAACTACGATGTTGGTATCCAACCCAGGCATATCTTCATAAGACCAAGAAAATACTTCTACATAATCACGCAACATCTGAACCAACCTGCTCTTAACGCTGCTTTCCAAATTAGCGTCGATCCTGATTTCCTTCTTATCTGACTAAGTACCCAAGTTGATAACCTTAACTGACTCTTCATGTGGTTGAATAGCTTTTTCCTCTTGTAATAGAAGTCTGGCTAGTTCTCCTGGTATGTCACAATCTTCCTCACCTTCGTCTTCGTTTTGGTTGATAGGATATTCAAAGTCATAGTCGGCAATAGTAGATTCATTGGCAATAGGATCCAGAGTGGATGTAGACCTGCAAGAGTGTGTGTGTGTGTGTGCATGTAAGATACATGGATATTTTTGAAAATGTATTTGAAAGAAAGGAAAGACAATGAATGCAAAAGAGTCCAATGTAATGAATGATCATATGATTAGATGAACATAAATAAAACCCTTGACAAATGGACCAAAGTGCCCCGGGCTAGACACATGGCTTAAAAGTCATTATCAAAATATTACAGACAACAGGTTCTTGAATTGATGGAAAAGTAATAACAAGTAGATTACTCCTCAATGAAGGAGATGGGCACAAATTCCTTTGTATGCCAATTCTTCAGCTCCGTTGTAGTTGGGTATACCCACTCCTCAAATGCAACTTCTTCTTCAGAATCACCCATGGCGTTGACTTCGTGGCTTCCAATGCGAAGAGGTGGCTTTTCAATACAAGCACGCCTCACCTCTTTATGAGCTTTGATGGTGAAGCCCAAACCAAATTTGTCCGCTTTAAAAGGGATATCGAGGAGTTTCCCCCAAGTATCACAGTTTCCTTCTTCAATTGTCGTACGGGCATCCTTGATTGAAACCATCTTTGGCATGGCCTTAACAGCTTTAGACTCATCAGAATAACATTTGGTAGCAGCAATCAACGGCGGTACAACCTCAAAATCTTGACACGGGTTTTCAATGAATTTTGCATCCATCTCTACATACTTGAAAGAGTTAAGGTGGCTCACCATAAACTCTTCTTCTCCGCAGACGATGACTATTCTGCCTTTGACTGGGTATTTGAGTTTCTGATGGAGGGTTGAGGTCACTGCCCGAACCTTATGAATCCATGGGCGACATAACAGACAAGAGTAGGCCGGACGAATATCCATAATATAGAAGGTGGAGTCGAAGGTTTGGGAACCCACTTTGATTGGAAGATCTACTTACCCATGAACAGTCCTCTTTGATCCATCAAACGCCCTTACGATAATATCACTTGGCTTTAAGATTAAATCTTCACAGTTGAGACGGTCTAATGCCCCCTTGGGTAACACATTCAGAGAAGAACCAGTGTTGACTATCACATGTGCTAAGGTAGTCCCTTTGCACTCGATAGAAGCATGTAAAGCTTTATTGTGATTCTTCCCGAGAGTTGTTAAGTCAGCATTTGAAAACCCCAAGCCATTATCAGCTGTCAGGCTAGCCACGTAATTCTCAAATTGATTTTTTGTTGTCTCATGGGTTACATGAGCCTTTTTAGGAACTTGATTAATGTCCGAGCATGGGCATCGGAGCAAAGAAGCAATGACAACATTGAAATCTTAGAAGGGGTTCGCCCCAACTGTTCTACAATTTTGAAGTCGCTTATCTTGATGATATTCAAAATCTAGTCCATTTCTTGGGTGGAGGGTTCTTCATTTGCTACATCTTTGGAAAGTACCTCAATCTCATCAGGCTCAACAACGTTCCCCTTCCCTCTGGTATCGGCATTTGGCTTGGCAGCAATAATGCGGATGGGCATTCTTGTAACTACTAGAGGTGAGATATTGGGTGATAATATTCTCCCAGTTCTAGTTACCTTGATTGAGCCATCTATGTTTCCAACATTGTCATCTTTTCCTTATTCAATCCAGACATCTTGTTTAATCCCATGATAGAACACTTCAGCACCGTAATTCCATGGTACCGCTTTATTTGAAGAATAAGGAATTGGTACGGGATTGGTAATTATTAAGGGAGTAACAGCGGGTTCATTTGAAATCCTAATAGGACCTTTGGAGGTGATCCTAAGAGGCTTGTTGGAGATGGTAATAATGGAGAGGTCTTCACATTTATTAACCAAACTCTTGGCAGGCGGAGTCTTCTCAAACAGAATTTCGTGGCTATCCATCAGGCGTTGTATACCTTTTTTCATCCCTTCACATCCGTTGGGTTATCTCGTCCAGTAAACACAGTCTTTTTCACAGCTAGGGAAAACCCTAGCTTTCAACAGATTATTCTTGATTACATTCAACAGTGTAGTCAATTTTTCAACAGAGGCAACGAAAATTGTATCTTCGACAGCATTAACACCTTTGTCATGCTTTGGCATTGGAGCGGTAATTACATTCGGTGTTGGAGGAGGATCAAATTCAATTGTTTTGTTGTCAATTAAATCCTGGATCTTGTTCTTCAAGGCCCAACACTGATCAGTCTCGTGCCCGGGGTTGTTTGAATGGTAAGCACACTTTGCATTCGGATTATATTTTGGTGACGAGGTGTCAGGGTTGGCGGGAGGATCGCACAATGTTATTAAATTAGCCTTGAGAAAATGTTGAAGGGCTTGAGATAGTGATATGCCTAACCTCGTAAATTGTATTCTTGGAGTTTCAAAAAATTGATGATTCGCAGATGGTCTTGGAGTGGGAGTTGGATTGGATATTCGGACAGCATTGACAGACGAGTGATTCTTCTTCTTGGTATGGGCCTTTTTCCCATACACAACATTAACTTCCTTCTTTGTAGCTAAAGGTTTCTTGACAGGATTGGGAGTGGAGGTACATGCCATAGAGATCTTCCCACTTTTGATGCCACTCTCAACTATTTCACCTGTTAAGATTAATTCGGTGAAACCAGATGAAGAGCAGCCAACCAACAGATTAAAGAAAGGACCAGATAAAGTGCCCATGAACATGTCGATGTCCTCCCTGTCAGTCAGAGGGGTTGTACTCTACTAGCAAGGTCTCTCCACTTTTGCGCATATTCCTTAAATCCCTCGTTCTTCCCCATGGTCATATCTTGCAATTGAACCCTTCTTGGCGCCAAGTCGGTGTTGTACTGATATTGATGGTAGAAGGCAATAGCTAAATCCTCCCAAGTGTTGATACGAGAACCATCTAACTGATAAAACCATTCAAGTTGTGCTCCATCCAGACTCTCTTAGAAAAAGTGAACCCATAGCTTTTTATCGGCAGTGTGCGGTTTTATCTTGCACACATGAGACTTCAAATGGAGTTTTGGACAAGAAATCCCATCATACTTGGAAAATATTGGTATTTTTAATTTGTGTGGAGTGACTACCCTGGAGATTAAGCCCAAATCGTCAAAATCTAAACCGGGTATGGCTTGGATTTCAACAGCTTTCAACCTGTCTTCTAACTACTTATATTTGATGCCAGCGGATGGATACTGTTCGTTGAAATAATCATCATCAGATCCTTGATCATTCGCATACTTAGCCTGAGTACTCTTGACCTCGTCAACCTGGTTCTCATCCTCTTTAGATGAGTCACCTCCTATTGGGATTTGACAGATTGTCTCCTTGAACGTTCTACCCATGTTGAGTAGAGCTTTCTTCTTTGGCTTCTTCTTAACGGCCAACAAAGCCATCATATCTTGCTTCCCCTTGGCTAGGGCGAGTAGAGCTTCCTGAAACTGAGAATTCTAGGCTTGGAGTTCCATCACAGTTTTCTCTAGATCCATCCTTCTGAAATAAACAATTGGGAGATAAGGAAACATGTTATGCGAAAACCTGTCATGGTATGATGCATGAATATGTATATGCAAATGATTGTATACCTGGCAAGTTGAAAACCCGAAAGGGTGACTTGGGAAAAAAAGGGTATCCTGGAGGGTCGAAAACCTGAAAGGGCGGTCCAGGAAAAAATTAAGGATTAAAAGTGTACGACTATGTCCCGTGGAATCAACACAGTCAATTTTATCACCAAGTTCCAAGTTCAAATGGTCCAAAATCAATCCAATTAACTTCGATCAATGGTAAGGGACGTTCGAAGACATTGGGGCAATATTAGAGTTGGAACTAATTGATGTACGGGATCAAAGAATTGGAAAAATACATACATCATCTCTTCTTGGAAGTTGGATGTAACCAAACTGAGGAGTCGACCATATTTCTTGGTAAAAGGAGAATCCCCGGGCACTCTTGAGGCTAACTCTTGAAGCTGAGGGTGTGCTTTTACAAAGCTGATTTGGATGGTGTTTCTTCGGCCGAAATTCATGACCTACAAAACAAAAACAAAGATAAATCTCTAAATCCTTGAAATGGTTAGTGAGCATGCGCATGATGCTTATGATGTTTATGATGTTATGTACAAGTAAGTATATACAAACAAAGAAAACAAATCCCTTTATTTTAGGCTTGCATGAGGTTCTATAGGTAAGTACCCTCTTGAAGTTTAGTTGGCTCAACCTGTCCTAGTAATAGTGATCGGGTTCTAAAGGATCTCAATATCACCGACCTTTCTTTTAGGCGTTATCTCAGCATAATCAATCTTTTCTTACGGTCGAGATATCCCAAAAGTCCAGCCTCAATGAGTGTAGTATCGAGTATCAACCAATTTTCAGCTCTACATTGAAACTGGTTATCTCACTACGTCCTAATGGTCAAGTTTGTTCAATTAGGGTTCTAAATTCAGTTAGTGCTTCATGACGCCACTCAATGGACACGTATTCTCTTCGATTCACCACGAAGGATATCAGTACCCACAAATGCGTCACACTAACGTAGCCATCGCTTCAACCATACCAGTCTACGCCGTACAGTTTCCATAATATATTTCTACTTACCTAAAAGGTGTCTCAGATCCGGGTGGAGGATCTAAGCAAGCCCAAACAGAGAACCATAATGTAAAGCATACAAACCAAACAAAGAAAGCAAGTAAATGTGATTTAACCCTAAAGTAACCCCACTTTTGTATAGTCCCCAGCAGAGTCACCAGTTCTGTGATACGGTGGGAGAACTGACTTGAGGATTTGAGTTTGTGTTTGCAAATGTTGCAGTTTAGCAAGAGTCTCCACCGACTTTTCTTTTATCAAAAGGAAAGGTAAAAAATCACAGGAAATCCCTTTAGATATGTTTTCTTAATTTCGGGGGGGGGGGATAGATTATGAAAATGGAAGGTATTATCACCCTTTTCATCCATGGTTTTCCATGGGCTCTTAGTTCCTTGCTAGATCACTTGCTTTTGTTTGAAAAAAGGTGCTTTGTATGGTTTTTGAAACTATTTTGAAAAAGGCGCCATCGTTTAGGCAAACTTTGTAATAGTTCTCATTCGTGAGAACGTATACAAAGTGTTGAGCTTTTGAAAATATTTCATGTTTGGAAATTGTTTTGAAAGTGTTTTTGAAAGTGTTTGTTTTGAAAGTGTTGGTGTTTGTTTCTAAAATAGCAAGGATGTTTTGTTTGAAATGGATCAAGTAATTAGGAGAAATATACCTACTCAAAAGGTCTTAGGTGTTCTTTTCCTCCTCCATTAGACGTTGCTATCTTACCATTGTTTTGGTAAGAAGCCTCGTCGTTAGATGTGAAGGGACAGGCGTGGGTCATCGTATAACCATGATAGCAATGTTGTGAGATGACTTGGAATTTTACTTTAGGGACTAAGATTATTTCGAAAGGCAACTTTGATAGCATCATCAAGGGACTATGATCTTGTATTTTTTTTATTTGTTTGTGCTAAGACATCCCACATGCATAACATGGCCATTTTTGTAAGGCAACAAGTGGAATAACCCTAGGGGTACTTGTGTGAAAATGTATTGATTTTCATGCTTTGTTTAGTCTTTGATTTGGGGTTGTCTATTTGTTATTTTTATCTTATCATACACATCCTAATTACTAACAATATATGAAAGCAATGAAAATGCGGGAAATTAAAGTCCTACGCTGTTACAATCATTAGGGGGGATGGGGTGTATAAATTTTCCAATGGGGATTGCAAATTAAATCCTAAGTTACTATTACAACCACATTAATTGGATAAGAATCTACAAGAAATGTAAAATGCTTAGTTTATTTAAGAAAAGCAATAAGTCTTGTTTAAGAAAATATTCTTTGGTCTTTTTGTGTTTGAAAGGAATAAAATATAATATGTGAATATGAAATATTTTTGGTGTTTTTTTTATTAATGAAAAAAAAATAAAAGTGATGGTAAAAAAATAAAGGGAATGAAGACAGGATCAGCGTAAATGCTGAAATAGAAGAGGTCAGAAGTTCTGACTATAACGTGCTGCCTAAACAGAAACAACGTTAATAGAAATAGGGAAGGTCAGAAGTTCTGGGTCCGCTGAGGACAAAGAAGTTTTCAGAAGTTCTGATGCCACAGCCAGAACTTCGTCTCCCTCTCCATGCTAGTCAGAACATCTGCAACTTAGTCATTTCTTAACAGAACAGAAGTTGTGCATATAACAATTATGAAAAGTTTCATAGTGTTTCAGAAACAAGAGATATCAGAAGTAAAAATCAGAAGCAAACATGAATTTGCTAATGAAGCTCTAAACTGGAATTCCCTCTACTTAGGCAAGCAGATGCATGAAATCTCAGAATATGTACATCATCAGAATCAGAATATCTACATTGTATTTTAAAACATGTAAATCTGATAATGCCTAAGTAGTATGACAAGAGTTAGCAGAAGCTTACCTTGCAGCTGGAAAATACTTTATGAGCTGGAAGCTGGTTCTGACCACTTGTGATGTTCTGAACTGCTTCCTCACATGTTCAGTAGGCTGGAAAATTTCAACTTGGGCTATAGATGATTAGAGAAATCTGGAATAGTCAATGGGTAAAGTTCTGACTTCTTTGAGGTGGATATTAATGGAGAGTGTGTTACAGTTTGACTACAGAAGCTAGGATGGCTTTTGAATATATATCAAAAACTGTATGGGTGGCTTTTGGTCAAGAAACACTTGAGAAAAAATGGAGTTTGAATACTAGAATCAAATGTTAACAGGTTTTGTATTTTGTGTTTACAGTTTCCTAGATTCTTGGAATTTTTGTAGGGGTTCAAGGCTTTTCTTTCTCAAATTTCCGACCTTTTTACAGTTGCCAATGGAGTTCAATTTATAGGCAAAGGTTTTGTAGTTTGGAGAGGTCAAGTGGCACCAACATCATACGCTAGATGCTGACTTACTCTTGAAGTAAGCTTAAACAAGCATGGTTCAAGACACAAGGTAGGATGGTTAGCAGGTTTAGCAGCACCTAAGCTGGATTTGTCAGCAGGAATTAAGGAAAAGAAAAAGCAACACATGGGCCTAGTACACTTTTGCATAAAAGTTTGCTTTCCCAAGACAGTAGAGGTACACGTGGGGGAAATCCTTTGGATAAAGACTCAAAAGTGGTTGTGAGCATTAAATGATGGTGAGATTTATAAAATCAGAAATCCTGCCATGTGAAATTCTGCATCATTGCTTAATTCTGGATCAGAAGTTCAGCTTCAGCGTAGCTTATAATAGACATCCAATCTTCTGATCTTTGTATCTCCTGGCTCCAGCATGTTCTGAAGGAGCTTCCAGACTTTCCAGGAAGTTTGTAACACACTTTGTAAACCTTCTTTGAACTGCTCTTGCATGCTCTGACTGAATCTTGGTGAAAACTGGCCCAGAAGTTGTAACCAAACTCTGTCTTGGAACCATCCAGAATTTGCTGAGTGTCTCTGTTTCATGGATGTGTCTTTGAGGATTCATAACTTGGAATCCTAGCATTTCTAGGAGAAGTTTCGTTCTGCAATGTTTTAGATCTTATTGAGATCTAAAACTCTTGTGTTAGAAGTTCTTCCATAATAACTTGCATCATGGTGATGATCTGATCAGAAGTTCTGAGCTTGTCAGGTTTCTTAAATACTTAGAAAAATTCTAAGTATTTTCAGAATTTTGATTTTTCCCAATGTAAATTGACTTTTAATTTTCTTGATGAGACAAACTTCATATTTCAAAATGTCTTGCTGAAATATGATTCTTGAAACTTGATTTTGATCCAAAAGTCAAAGTTTGACTTTTTAGTGTGCAAATGACAATTTTTCCCTTGTGAATGACTTTCTTGGAAAATTGATAATTCAAGGCTTGGAAATAGATGGAAGTAAACCTGGGATCCAGGGTGATCCCTTGTGAAACGAGAGGGAAAATTTTGGGGTACAACATATGCATTATGGGATTTGAAGCAACCATCAACCTTAAAGTAAAAATACTTGAAGTCTTTGGAGACTCTGCTTTGGTTATACACCAGGTATGAGGTGATTGGGAAACGAAGCACCCCATTTTGATTCCATAGAAAGACTACATCCTGTAGCCGATACCCATTTTTGATGAGATCACCATTGAACATATTCCCATAGACGAAAATTAGTTGGCTGATGCTTTAGCTACTTTAGCATTGATGTTCACAGTGAGCTTTCCGAATCAGGCTCTTAATAAACATACTATTGGTTACATATAGCCAGCATATGTCTTTCTTACTCATTGTCTCTCGACTGAGGATGTGTTTGATGAAAAATTGTGGTATCACGACATCAAAAGGTACCTTGAGTAGCAAGATTACCACGAGAATGCTACGACTTGTGATAAGCGTATGTTTAGAGTCTTAGCATCCAAGTTGCTCTTATCAGGAGACGTTTTGTATAAGATAAATTAAGAATCGACTCTGCTCAGATGCGTGGATATACACGAAGTAGAGTCGATCATAAAGGAGATCCATGAGGGTTCTTTCGGGACTCATTCGAGTGGGCATTCTATTTCAAAGAAAATCATATGCACGAGGTATTTCTAGATGACAATGGAGAGTGACTGTTGTGTATATGCAAAGTTGTGCCACAAATGCCAGGTGTATGCAGACATAATTCATGTTCCTCCAACTCCTTTGAATTTTATGACTTCACCATGGCCTTTCGCAATGTGGGTGTTGTACCCCAAAATTTTCCCTCTCTATTCTCAAGACATTTCTCATAAAAGATCACAAATTGTCAAGAAGTTCCAAGAGTTTGATCAGATAAGCTCACCTCCTAAGCATTGAGCCTTCAAATTAGGGTTTGGGTTTTTTCAAGGAAAATTGGACTTTTGATGCCTCAAATTACTTTAATGGTTCATTATAGGTCTCTAAGATTGCTTATACCAAGTTTCAAGTCTTGCACTACAAATTTGCTCAATCAATGCTCATATGACTAAAAACCAGTTGTATTGGGTAAAAAACCAATTGTGGTCAATATACAGTAAAACTTCATAATGTTTGGCCAACATTACCATTTTGAAGTAATATCCATCAATTGATCAAGTTTTGATCACAATTCCTCAATAAAAGCCCTCAAATCATCAAAGGGCCAAAATCGTCAAAATTAGGGTTTTGATTGAGAATGACTGATCAATGACTTTTAACCTAGTACATGACCTAATGGATTGAGGCATAATATCAAGGACTCAAACATAAAATGTTGACCTAATTTCATGGCTAAAATCATTTCTCATGATCATTGGATTGATAGTTGAAATGTGATGAACTAATGAAAAGTCAACTGATACATAAAAAGTCAAACATTGACCTTTCTGATCAACATTGAATTTCAAAGATCAAGATTCATCAAGACATTCAAAAATATCAAACTTGATCATCAAGAATAAATAAAGTAAATAAGTCAATAAAAATTTTAGATTTGAAGATATAAGCCCATGAAGTCATGACATTTTTCATAAAACATTTAGTGAAATTTTCAACTGGTTTAGGCAGATTTTTGACCTAATTTCTTGACCAATTTTCACCTAGTTCCAATTTGATTTTGTCAAAATGATTAACATGAAGGTTGTAGACAATGTTTCAAACTTTCCTAAATTTCCAATAACTTTAAGAGATCATTTTTGAGCTAGGAGAATCTAAGAGAAGAAGTTGAGCATCAATTCTTGCATTTCAAGCCATTTTCATGAAGAACACTTTATCAAATCTCAAACCTATGCTGCATAGTCTTGCTTTGGAGGCTTCTAACTTGTAAATCAATCCATAATTAATTTTTACACAATTTATTGAGGTATGATCCACGTTATTAAGCCATTGACCACATGATTTTTCCATTTATGGCACAAAGGCACCATTGCCATTCTTGAAAAATTGCTTTAATAACAAAGTCAACTTGTCTTGAGCCTCTAACCTGCTCCCTCTGCACACACTCAACACAAAGGACAGAAGCAACATGTTTAAAGTTCTTAACCACTTTAGATAGCCTTGTACTATGAATTGGAACAATGTTTGTCAATATTTCTTCAAAAACAAGTCAAAAAACCATAACATGTGATCTTTTTTTTTAATCACTTCAAGACCTCAAACCTTTCCCTATAAATAGAGGTATGTATTTTCAATTTAGGACAAGAATTCACAAGCCCTAAAACTCTCCCAAACTCCCTCAAATCAGATCTTTCACCAAAACTCCATTTTTGTGGCATTTCTGACCTTTAACCTCCATCTTATAATCCACTTGTGCGTTTCCTATCCAAATCAATCACATAGAATCTATACATCAAATATAACTCATCCTCATCCATGTTTCACAACTGTAACTCAATCTTCATCATTTTCTAAACTTAAAAATAGAGCTCTGCATAGTGACTTCTACATGAAGTTTCAGCCACTCTCAATCCAAAGTAAGAGTTGCATTAGCTTCCTAGGAGTCCACTGACTCTATTCAGATCACCACAACATATCCAGGAGTGCTCAAACTCAAAATACGATTTCTAGTTTTGAGGTAAGTTTTCTCAACTTTGAACTCTCTCTACAAGCATGATTAAAGGTTACCTTGTGAATAAAAAATGTAGACATCATAGCCTTGAAGCTAACTATGTCCTCATATTTCATTTATCTTGCCTGAGTGATGTGAATTTTGAAGATGAACTTTCTCTAAAATTAGGTCAGAATTTGATACCAACAAAAAATTGTGTTCATCTTTGAGTTTTAACTTAAGTTATTTACATATTTGAAATCGTGATGAAATTTCAAGAAACTTTCAAGTTTACATTTTTGGAAATGATTGAGAAATGAGCAAGTTACAGATTTCAAAAATGGTGATGAAGAAGCTGGCTCGAGGAAGAAGAAGATGACACATTCAGAAACGAGTTTATAATATATTTAGCATAACTTGTTCTATTACCGGATGATATAGCCACTCTAGTGGCAGGAGAAGCGCGTATAAGGCATTGAACTATAGGGGCCTGGATTCGAGCCCTAGCGGTACCCTTTTGAAATTTTCACATTTATTTTGTTTTGATTTTTGTGTCCAAAGCGCGCCCGGGCTTCCTTTGGTTTGGGCCTTCATTTATTTTTGCTGAACATCACCCCCTCTATTTCTCATACCAAGCCCAATTCCATAGTTTTTTATTTTTATTTTTCTGACTCCAAATAAAAATTGCTTGGCCTTTTTGCTACTTTTAAACTCCCATTTTTATTTTTCAACCCCCAACCCAACTATTTTCAATTATATATTTATTTTACCTAAACCAAAAACTACCAAAAAATATATTTCTTCATTAAATTAAAAAATATTTTAATTTATGCATTTTATTTTATTTTATTAAATTAAATTTTATCATTTCTTTTACATTATATAACATTTTCTTTATTAACATTAACAAAAATTATTTTCTTAACAAGTTAAATTAGATTTAGGTTTTACTTTGATTAACTTAGATTTTAGGTTTTGATTAAATAATTAATTAACTTCTTTTGTAAATAATTAATTAGTTTAATTAAGATTAATATTAAACTTCCACATCAAAAAACCCTAAAGATAATTTCTTTTTGCCTCTTCATCTTTACATTTGTGTACTCTCATTGTAATTCATATTCAATGGTTTGTAATAATAATTAGGGCTTTATTTCTTTCCTCCCCTCATTCACAAACTTGTACCCCTATCCCCAAAAAGTATTGTAATAACGTAGGACATTTAAATTCCACAATTTATCGTTTCCATATTATTGGTAGTAACTAGGGTTTGTATGGCAAGATTTAAAAAAATAAAACATTAGACAACCCTAACCCAAGACAAAATACTTGAAAATAAAACAACTTGCATGCACCTCTAGGGTAACTCACACTTGTTGCCTCATATTTAAACAGTCATGTCCCTCGAACGTGAGATGGGTTTAGCAAAGACCCTCGATTTAAAAGATCATAGTCCCTCGATGACCCTTCAATGTTACCTTTGGTAAATGATCTTAGTCCTTTACGACAATTGCTAAAACATCTTACAAGTAGCTTTCTATGACTGTACGACGACCCACGCCTGTCCCTCATATCCAATTATATGGCTCTCTACTAAACAATGGTAAAGTAGAACTATCTAAAGTAGGAGGAAAAGAACAAAGACTTCTTTGAGTAGGTAGATTTCTCATAATTTCTTGCTCACAAACAAAACCATTTGCACCTCACACTTTTAAAACATTTGTCAAAACAAACATTTTTGTATACATTCTCAACGATACAAGAATCATTAAAAAATTACTTTGCACTAGAATTTTGAAACATCTTTCCAAACATTCCTTTTCAAGAAAAATATTTTCAAAACCAACACTTTGTATACATTCTCAACGATGCAAGAATCATTGCAAAGTTTTCCAAACTTATGCGTTTTTCAAAATATTTTCAAAGTTATACAAACAAAAAGAGTTTTAAAGTGATCAAGCAATTAAGAGCCCATAGATAACTACAGATGAAAAGCATGCTAACACCTTCCCTTTTCATAACCTACCCCCCAAACTCAAGAAAATATCTCAAAAGGTCTTTCCTGTTCTTTTCACCATTTCCTTTATTGGATAAAAGAAAAGTTGGTGGAGACTCTTGCTATTCGCAACATTTATGATCAAATGAAAAACTCCCAAGTCAGTTCTCCCACCATATTACAGTGGGGTATTGACATGATTGGAAGAATTGAACTGAGCACCTCAAATGTTCATAGGTTCATTCTCGTGGCTATTGACTATTTAACCAAATGGGTGGAAGCAGCTTCTTACAAGAATGTAACCAAACATGTCGTTACTAACTTCATCAGGAAGGAAATCATATGTCTTTAAGGAACTCCTCACAGAATCATCATTGATAATGGTTCTAATCTTAACAACAACACGATGAAGGAGTTATGTGAAGAATTCAAAATTGAACATCATAATTCATCGCTGTATAGACCAAAGATCAACGGTGCAGTCGAAGCTGCTAACAAGAACCTAAAGAAGATCATCCAGAAGATTGTTAGAACATGCAAAGATTGGCATGAAATATTTCCTTTTGCTCTGCATGGCTACAAAACTTTTGTGCATACTTCAATGGGAGAAACTCCATTTTCTCTTGTCTATGGTACAGACGCAGTGCTTCCCGTCGAAGTGGAGATTCCTTCGTTAAGGTTTATGATGGAAACCAAGCTTTATGAGGCGGGGTGGGTTCAAAAAAGACTCGATCAACTCAATTTGATTGACAAAAACCGCCTGGTGGCCGTTTGTCATGGCCAGTTGTACCAACAAAGGATGAAGAGAGCATTCGATAAGAAGATCCATCCTCAGAAGTTTTAACCTGGTGATCTGGTCTTGAGAAAGGTAATCATGCAAAGCCATTCCATCCAAGGGGAAAATGGACTCCCAACAACGAGGAACCATATATCATGAAGAGAGCCTTTTCAGTAGGTGCTCTAATCCTGACAAACATGGATAGGGAAGACGTTCCACTTTCAGTCAATTTAGACTCAATAAAAAATACTACGTATAAAGAGACCCGCTAAGTCGAACCTGCAAGGGCGACTTACGAAAAAATGGGCATCGCGCTGGACATAAAAAGATATTCCAAGAAAAAATTAGGGATAAAGGGGAAAAATATAATAAAATGCTAAGTCGAAAACCCGAAAGGGCGACTTAGGAAAAAATGGGTATCCCGTTGGATCGAAAACCCGAAAGGATGGTCCAAGCAAAAGTTAGGGATCATAAGAGAGAGGCTGTAGTCTGAATACTCTTCACGAATAACACATGCACATCTATAGCACCTTAGAAGTGAACTGATCGGTCCAACAGCTACTCTTTAGAGGCAAGGGATTGAGACTACTAAGGATATGGGACCTGTAGCAATACCAATTTTAATGGAAATTCGAGCATCTCTTATTGTTATTTTTACCTATTGTATTTTTCGCTTCTTTTCCGTAACTACATCATATAGGAGTTGCGCCCTTGTACAAATGCATGTTTATAAGCCAATCAATAAAGTTTGTTTTCTTTAAAAAGTTTTCCTTTATTATCATAAAAAAATTTCATATGCAAAATGTGTTTTATTCGTTATTAAACATTGCATTAGGAATATGGGAAATAAAACTTGACTTTACATTAATATGTAACTACGAGGGAGTGTCATATGCATTCCAAGCGTTGTTTTTCTTTGCAGGTAGCAACAGATAACGATCACCCTGACCTAGTCAGCACGCAAAGCCTCCTTCATCTTCTACAAACAATTTCAAACCTGATTCCCTAGGTGAATTCAAAAATTCCGAAGTCATCATTTGAATTGACGCACGCAAGTGCATGACCCCCGACAGTTAAACCGGGGCATTCGCAGAGTTGAACCGGGGCATCCCCATTGGATTAAACTAAGACATTTGTAGGTGTCCATCTCCATCTTTTTATCCCTAAGTGATTTAAGAGATAGTTCCCCAGTGTGGCATTTACTTGGGGCATGTATTCGAAGAGATCCACAAGGTGTTCAATACCCATTCCTTGGCATATTAAGTCTTACCATCCTCTTAACAGTTCAGGATGTAGGGAAGTTGGGTGCAACGATAGAAATGTATAAGACTGAGCCATTGGGTTGACTAGACTTTATACAAATCAAAATAAGAATCGCCACCACGCTTTATTGTTTCCAAAGGAATGGGAAAAGAGCGAATAACCCAAAAAGAAGGGGAATGATTCAAGGTAAGGGGGTTGGTTATGCAAATGGAAGGTATTAGCACCCTAAACATCTTCGGTACTCCGCATGAACATCTGTGTGAAATCTGTATATTTTGGCTATGAAAAATGTTGTATAAAAATGGATGGTGGAGGTGTTAAATGAAATATATTTATTTTAGAATTTTTGCACCCGCCACGGTTGCGAACCTTTAGTGCCTACGTACCACCTTTTCATGCAATATGGGATCAGGGTACACGTAGTTCCTCTTTTAAAAATTTAAAACACAAATGTGTTGGTTATTTTTATGAGATAAAACATCATCGTCACTGTCCGTATGGAAAACATACCTACTACCCACAATTATGAGAAAGGAGAATTTGCATCATCTTAAAGTGGAGGATATGGCCTGGATCTTAAAATCAACAATGCCTCACTCAACACCCAAGTGGAAAATATCTCTCTTCACTACATATTGTAGAAGTATAATTGTTTGCATCACTACAAGGATTGACAAGAGTTTAATATTTTTGAGAAAAATTTAAATATAAAAGCCAAAGTGGAAAAATGGTTTGAAATGAGATTGATTGACTTTTAGTCTTCTCACAAAAAATGTCAATATATTATTAAGTTGATTGTAGTTTATTTATGAAAATGTTTTGAAAATGCATGGACATAAGTCCAAGTTTATCATGAAAGTGGTTCAAGTTTAAAAACAAGAAGAGTTTTCAAAAGGAGGAAGAAGAATTTTGAAATTAAAGAAGATGGGAGGAGAATAAGGGACTATCCTAAAGCATAAGGTAAAAGCTAGGGATAAGAACCATCTAACCAACAAGAATCCAATACTTGACATTATGAGTCAAGATAGAATTCCCATTCCTTGGATTGAAACCAATCAAGCAAAAAAATACTAGACCTCTTGAGAGAACCAAACTTCAAGTGTATTAAGTCTTCACAAAAATTGTCCAGAGTAACGACTGTATACCGGTGAATTCCAGATTACAAACAAAGGGTATAATCACAAAAACCTGCACATAAAAACAAACAAGTAACCCAATGTCTTGAGGTAAACCTCAAGAACTCTAGAAAAAATAATCAGATAAGATCACAAGGTCTCCAAGATAGGCCAAGGTTTCTAATCCTAAGTCCAAGAAAAAAGTCTCATGCTCCATAATGCTAAGGATATTAACCAAATAGTCCAAGTACCATTAAAGACTTTTATGGTTTATGTTGATTACTAAGTATCATAAAAAAAAGCTCAAGTGAGCAAAGTAAAAATGACAAGAAAGTAAATGCTCAAATGAGAAAAGTTGAAAATGGAATTAAATGTAAATGATAAAAGTAAATGGTGCATAAAGCATAAAAAAGAATAAAAGCATAAAGTAAAACAAGTAAATAATTAGTGGTTAGTTGGATAACCATCTTGAAGCTTGCATTTGGAACTCATTAGAGGATTGGTAGAACCAAATCCTCCACACAATAAGTTGCATTTGCTTCTTGTCAACTATATCATCCATTTTAAATTATCACAAGTGCCATTTAATGATCAACGATGTTTAAGTTATCCGAGTTGACCAAAGGTGTTGTAGATCCATTAGAGGATTGGTAGAACCAAAGCCTTCACATAATGAATCTCAAGGTTATTGGATCAAAGAGATCAACTTAAAATACTCGAGCTTGCAAATATAAGTTTGGGCCACGAATGATCATTTATTCGAATCGGGACAAAATTTAGCATTATGTTAAGCAATCATAAGTGGACTTATATAGAATTCGCACCTATTTTGAGGCCGGTCAATAGCAATCTATGCACCATTTGTTTGAGACATGATATAAAGATCATGCTCGAACAACATTTAATGCAATAAGAAGGGGATGAGATGAAGAGGGATGGGAGAGAATCTACAAACCACTTTAGAATTAAATTTAATCAAACTATTATTAAAATGATTCATCCATTTTTGTGGAGTTAAACTCAACACCATGGATCCAATGATGTTAATAAAGTTCATGATCCAAAATTTAACCCAATATCGGCCAGAAAATAGTCACAAAATAATACTACATTTTAATATATACAAAAGGGTTTAAAAATAATGTTTAAAAATAGAAAATAAAGAGAAAAATGTCAACTATGTTCAAATTAATCAAGAAATAAAAAGTATGACCATAGAAAAATCAGAAAAAAGGCTTAAATAATTTTACAAATTTTTTGGTAATTTTTTAAAGTCAGAAACTATTTTTAAAATTAAAAGAAATGGGTAAAATAAACAAAAAATGATAAAAAAAATAGTAAATTCGGAAACAAAAATAAAATAAGGTCACCAATATTTGTCACAATATCATTGGATCACTCCATAATTTTTTCAGAATTTAAAAATGTATAAAAGTATTTTTAAACATTTAACACAATTCAAATAAAGTGTAAATTTATAAAAAATACCAAAACACAAAATTAAATTGTGAAAAAATTAAAATCAGAAAGAGAATAATCAAAATATTTTTTTCATAATTTTTTCAGATTTTTTGGACTTAAAATGAATTTTCTATAATTTTTTGAAATTTAAAACAATTAAAATATAAAAATCAGAAAAGAAAATAAAAGTAAAAATATGTGCACCATTGGATGAGAGTCAAAACGCGTTAGTAATCAAATCCAAGGGATCTGGCACGCTGTGCATATCATGGTCATTAGTGAATAAAGTACATAATCAAATATAAATCAGATTTTCAAAAATAACAAGTGGCGTGCCATCATTGGTTGGGAGATGACACGTAGGTCATCTTCAACCTCCAGCCAACGTGATTTGCAGGTCTCTAAAACTGTAAAATCAGAAGCTCAGGCCTATGCCATTCGCTTTGTCTCTTCAAGGCGAAGACAACCATCACCCTCGAGCCAAATTTATATAAATTGTAGCTTAAGCAATTTGGAAGGAAAGTTTTGAAAAGGGATTTTAAATTTCATGGTCAAAACATGTTTCCAGTAAAAGATAAGTGTTACGACTATAACCAGGGCAATGAGAGCAACACAATGATAACATAGTTTTGGAGAATTGATGAAGGAATCTACCTATTGAAGTTAAGTTGCAGAGCTCTGAAATTGGACTTCTATGGAGCGATATAGGGCACGATTCTTGAATGTAATAATATGGTTAACTTCATGGAATATCAAGGAAGGTGAATTGATGAAAAAATTGGATTGAAAAAGGCTTATGTATAGATTTCGAAGTCGCTGAATTTTGAGTTATGGAACAAGTTTGGCAGGGTGATTCTGGCTATCCAAGCTTGATAAAATGAATGGGGAATGACCCTCTATTTATATCGAATCAAATGGAATGTTCAAGCGCGTGAAATGATGAAGTTTGGAGGGAAATCGTGTGAAGTTGCAAACAAGAAAAGTATGACTTCAAACTTGATCAAAACTCATCCAAAACGCGCGTTTTGTTGTGCTAATCCATTCCGGAAGTTCACTAAACATGTTTAGAGGAAAAAAGGCGTGGAAAACTTGTGATTAGAAGCCAAAACAAATATTTCAAAATCTGACTTGTGAGGAAACTTCAGTTCCAAGTTACCAATTTCAAAATCATGGCATTCTTAACTCAAGGGGTCTTAGGTAATGATTCTTGATGCTTTAGAAATATGAGGTTACAAGCTTTGCAATGGAAAAAGAATGGAATCAAGTGGATGCTTGAGATGAAAGGTGTGTTGCGTCAAAGTTGGAGAAAAAGAATTGACTTTCCATGCTTAGAAATATTTCAAGTTCTTCTTCAAAAATGACCTATAATGTCTTGCATCAAAACATGGCCTTCCACTTGTAATTTGCTCTTGACCAAAAAATATGGAATGAAGTAGATCTCCTTAATGACATTTTGAAACTTGAACCATTCAAAATATCCAAAAATTGAGAGAGTTATGAATTGTTGAAGTTGGAAAAACAAATCATGAAATGACCTATAATCATTTGCATCCTTAAGGAAACTTCCATCTATTTTCTCACTTTGCACATAAAAGAAGGCATAAAGTTCACACCTTCAAGATAATTATGTAAAAAGAATGGGCTCAAGGTGATAAAAAGTGACTAAGTTATGATCATTTGAAGTCACACATGGTAAATTTGGGATTCAGCTAGAGGACTTGTAATCTTTCTTCTTCATCAAGTTTCTTCCACATGAAAAATCCTTCGAAGTTTTGGAGTTATTTGTTAATAACCCTTTGAAGAGAATGATGTCTTTGGAATCACTCAAAAATTCCAAAACATGAGCAAGATATACTCCTTTGAAGTTCAAAACTCTAGCTCCTAGATTAAGAAACATGCCTTGAGGAACTTTGACAATTTTGAACAAAATTCTTGTACCAAAACAAATGCTTTGTAAATATAAGTTATTGAGGACGAAAATGAGAATTCATAGCCAACAAAACCACTTCCATATCTTGAGAATTTATAGAAATATGCACTTGTGACCAATGAGACAAGGCCTTGTCCAACCATGACAACTTCTTCAATCAACCCTTTGCACTTTTAAATCAATCTTGATAAATTGGAAATTTAGTGAACCAAAATAACCTTGCCATGCCATCCCTTCCAAAACAACTTCAATGGTGAGGTTTGAATTTCTCAAGCTTCATTTACTAGGTAATGGAAATAAACTCATGAACCCATGGATCAACTTGCTAAGCCCTATTGCCTTTACCTACATGGATAACAAGCAAGACAAACCAACATTGCATTTTATTAATTAAAAGAAGAAATCAAGACAAAAAATATTCAAGATCACAAAATAACATAAGTCAAGGTGCTTGGTGATTCCTCAAAGAGCAAAGCTAAATATAGGGAGGAGAACCAAAAGCCCTAATGTGATCTTGTTGTGACTGAATCAACATGGTATGATGAAGGGATCTTAGGGGCACAAATTGGGGTACAACAGCTGCCCTTATTTAAGTGTCTTCTATCCGGAGATACGAAGGTTAAAAATCTTCGTGTCAATGCGATCGAAGATACTTAAATATAAAATAAACCCTATTTTTGGCCCTAAGATGCCATGCAATGCTTATGAATATGAGTGCACATGGACAACTCCAAAGGGAAGCAAAACACCACTGGGGATGTAACAAAAAATAAAGAAACAAGAGAGTAACCCAACCAGAAAAATAAATCACTGGTGGATCGAAAAGACCCAACTCAGAGAGGATGGTAAAATGGTCAAAGGATACACCAACTCCTATTGGAGGTAAAGCTACCAACTTTTATTGAAGGTAGAAAGAGGAAAGGAATAACAACATCGACGTTCACTGACGATGAGATACCTATGTTCACTGAAGGTAGAAGGAAAACAAATATCATAGCTTCACCATTCACTGACGATGAACTACCAACGTTCAATGAGGGTAGAAAAAATATAAAAATCAAAAACTTTCACTGAAGTTGATCTACCAAATTTCACAGAATGTAGAGAAAAAATATATCATTACATCGCCGTTCACTGAGGATGAACTACCAACATCCACTGAGGGTAGAAAAAAGATAACAAACACCAACTTTCACTAATGGTGATCTACCAACTTTCACTGAAGGTAGAAAGAGAATATATCATAGCACTGTCGTTCACTGATGATGAACTACCAACGTTCACCGAGGGTAGCAAAAAGATAACAACTTTCCCCAAGATTCTAGCGTTTCACCTAGAACGGGTCTCAACTTCTTCTTTAACCAAGGCACTCCTCCTGGAAAGGATAATATATAAGTTGTCTCAAATAAAGAGACTTCCACTTGTAAAGATTTCACAACGAGTTGTTTCTGTGATATTGAAAGTCTTGTCATCCATTGGCGTAATCTGACGACAAAATGCAAACTATTCACTCATAGAGGAGATAGCAAAAAAAGTTACGTCGACTTTTATAGGGAAGCATAAGTTACTCAAATAAAGAGACCTGCTACTTATTGTCATGGAGGATTGTAAAAAGAAATGACTTTCTGGGGAGAGAAATATGACTTCCTGGAGAAAGAAATATGACTTCCTGGGGGAAGAAATATGACTTCTTGGAGATATGACACGGTATTCCTGCTGAGGAGATAAAGTCTTCTCGTGCAAAATAAATGCACCAACCAAAACTTGATGTTTTCAGAAATCCAAAGTAAATAATATTGTTGTGGAACCACAGATTCAAACCAGAAATAAACTGGAACGAAACGGTCAACCAAAATACATCCTTTGAGAAATAAACTCAAGATGGAAAGCCAAATCCATCCAAACCAAGAGCTGTACATGAAGGCTAAAGAAAAAATCTTCCACTAGGGACAACTCAGTGGGGAAATTGAAAGAATATACGCTTTACGCTTAAGGCCAACACTCTATTAAAGAGAGGACAACGTAACTCTATAAAACAGGATGATATATCAAAAAAATATTAACAAATGTCAATGAACAATGATTTGCCAATTTTAGCTATGCATGATGTATGTATGAATGTATGAGTGTTATCGTGCGTATGCTGACAAAACAGATATACAACATTGGGAATAACTAGGCAAAACCACCCCGGGCACTAACAACACTCGGCTAAACTTCATCCAAGATGATCATTCCAAGAAAAAGTAAATTCCAACTGAGGAAACAAAACCTACTGGCTGCTTTAGCTTTACCGGGGAGTGACATAATCTGGAAGTAAGCAAAACGGAGTGACAAAATAGTACAAATACAGGGATAGAACATCCTTCTTCAGGCTTCACCGGGGAAACAAGTGTTTTTAAAAGTAACATTCCTACTGGAGATTGCAAAACCAGTCTCAAGTAAAGCAGACTGACACCAAAACATCAAAACATTCACTAGGGAATTCATGCCTACTTCATTGGGGAGGTTAACACCAGATCCACAAAGGGAAAACCATAATATGTCCTTCACTTAGAGAAACCAGGGGTTTGCGTTCTTCAAGAGTGGTTATGATACCAACTTCTCTGGAAAAAGAACTTCTATTGGGCCAAACGAAAACTTCACTAGAGAAAATGGAGATTGAAACTTCACATCATGAAAACTCAGAAAAGAGGAGAAATGAATCCAAACTTTACCGAGGATACCAGAATCATAAACCCAATACGGCGAAAAAATCCCGAGGGGAACAAAAACTTCTCAAAACAACTGGAGTTTGTCCATTCTTGGGATCACCATTTTTGTTGTCATTGTTTCATCACAAATCTCAAAGTAAAAGCAGATTGTAAAATTATTTTTTGAAAAATCAATTTTGTTATTTAATCTATTTTGCTTTGAAAGTTATTATCAATAATAAATGGAGTCTTTGCAAGCTAAATAAAATAAGAAATACAAATAATTGGGTAAAAGCTCAAATTTCATTAATAGAATGGTAGTCTGTGAATGGAGAAACTCCATAGATGATTACAAAGTTTGAAAAATGGTAATATATAATGGAAAAGATACATTGAGATACAATGACCACTATCCCCTGTAACAACTTTTGAAATCCTGAGCAGCAGCTTCTGTTGAAGTATGGTGAGGATCCGACAAGATTGTTACTTCAACGATCAAGTCTTGTCTGACATAGTTACTTACCAAGAGAGTCCCTAACTTTTTCCTAAGCTGCCCTT
This sequence comes from Vicia faba, assembly GCA_948472305.1. Classification (NCBI taxonomy): domain Eukaryota; kingdom Viridiplantae; phylum Streptophyta; class Magnoliopsida; order Fabales; family Fabaceae; genus Vicia; species Vicia faba. Next base: position 1,088,669,643 of record OX451740.1, read on the forward strand.
GCGGGTTTTCAACTTAGAGGGAAATTTATTATGTTTAGGTCTCTAATTTTTTCCTAGAGCTCCCTTTCGAGTTTTCGGTCTACCAAGACAATCCTTTTTTGCTTAAGCCGCCCTTTCGGGTTTTCAACTTAGCGAGTTGTTCTTTTATTTCTTTAGGCAAAGTATTTCTTGACTGCGTCAACATTCATGGGACGTGGAACTTCTCGCCATCCATAGTTTCAAGAATTAATGCACGGCCAGAGAAGGCTTTCTTGACAACATATGGGCCTTCAAAATTGGGATTTCACTTGCTCCTAGAATCAGTGTTGAAAGACATGATCTTCCTGAGCACGAGGTCTCCTTCTTTGAACTCACGAGGTTTGACCTTTTTATCAAAAGTTTTCTTCATTCTTTTCTGATATAACTGTCCATGACATAAAGCTGTCATCCTCTTCTCCTCAATCAAATTCAATTTGTCAAACCTGTTATGGACCCATTCAGCCTCTGTCAATTTGGTTTCCATTATCACACGCAAAGAGGGAATCTCAACCTCGACAGGGAGTACAACTTCCATTCCATACACCAGGGAGAATGGGGTTGCTCCTGTTGAAGTGCAGACAGATGTTCGATATCCTTGTAGAGCAGAAGGGAGCATCTCATGCCAATCCTTATAAGTAACAGCCATTTTCTGGATAATTCTCTTGATATTCTTATTAGTAGCTTTTACAGCCCCATTCATCTTTGGCCTATATGGAGATGAATTGTGATGGACAATCTTGAATTCTTCGCACAGTTCTGTCATCACCTTGTTGTTCAAATTCGAGCCATTATCAGTGATGATTCTGCTCGACACACCATACCGACATATAAGGTTATTCTTAATGAAGCGCACAACCACCTGCTTAGTAACATTGGCATATGAAGCATCCTCCACCCACTTGGTGAAGTAATCAATTGCTACCAAGATAAACCAATGTCTGTTGGAAGCTTTTGGTTCTATCATCCCAATCATGTCAATACCCCACATAGAGAAAGGCCACGGGGAGGAAATCACATTGATAAGTGTCGGAGGCACATGGACCTTGTCTGCATAAATCTGGCATTTATGGCACTTCTTTGCAAATTTATAACAGTCGGACTCCATTGTCAGCCAATAGTAACCTTCCCTTAGCATCTTTTTAGCCATCGAATGTCCATTGGCATGAGTTCCAAATGAACCTTCATGAATCTCATGCATCAACATGTCTGCTTCGTGTCTATCCACGCATCTGAGCAAGACCATGTCATAATTTCTCTTGTACAACACATTTTCACTGAGGAAGAAACTGCCTGCCAATCTTCTCAATGTCTTTCTATCTTTCTTCGATGCACCAATCGGGTATTCCTGAGTCTGAAGAAAATGCTTGATATCATAATACCAAGGTTTTTTATCTCCTACCTCCTCTGTTGTAAACACATGAGCGGGCATATCGAGTTGTCGAACCGTAATTCGGGGTATATCATTCCAAGTATTTACTTGGTACATAGAAGCCAGAATTTCAAGAGCATCCTCCATTTGATTTTCATCTCTAAGAGTGTGATGGAATTCAACTTTATTGAAGAAGGGTAATAATCTTCTAGCATAATCTTTGTAAGGGATCAAGTCGGGGTGACGAGTATCCCATTCTCCTTTAATCTGATTTATTACCAAAGCTGAATCACCATACACATCTAGAATTTTAATTCTGAGATCAATAGCTTCTTTGAAAACCATGATGCAAGCTTCGTATTCGGCCATATTATTAGTACAATCAAATGTTAACCTTGCATTAAAAGGAATGTGCATCCATGAGGAGTGACAATCACATCACCATCCTTTACCATAAGAATTCAAAGCTCCATCAAATATCATACTCCAATGAGATTAAGGGTCAGGACCTTCCTCAGGCAATGGTTCATCACAATCTTTCACTTTCAGGAACATCACATCCTCATCGGGGAATTCATATTCTATAGACTGGTGATACTCCACTGGTTGGTGAGCAAGATAATCTGGTAACACACTGCTTTTAATGGCTTTTTGAGTGCCGTATTTGATATCATATTTAGATAACAACATCTGCCAGCAGGCAATTCTCCCAGTAAGAGCAGGCTTTTCAAAAATGTACTTGATTAGGTCCATTTTGGAGATCAACCAAGTAGTGTGATTCGGCATATACTGCCGTAAACGCTTTTCCTTCCAGGCTAAAGCACAACATGTTTTTTCCAGCATGGAATACCGCGACTCACAATCAGTGAATTTTTTACTGAGATAATAAATGGCAAACTCCTTCTTTCCTGTTTCATCCTGTTGTCCCAGAATACATCCCATGGATTTGTCTAACACTGTCAGATACATAATCAATGATCTTCCTTCCACAGGAGGGAGCAAGATAGGAGGTTCAAGCATATATTCTTTAATACTTTCAAATGCCCTTTGACAATCATCCATCCATACACGACCTTGATCTTTCTTTAACAACTTAAAGATTGGTTCACATGTTGCAGTCATGTGGGAGATGAATCTGGAAATATAATTCAAACGCCCGAGGAAACCTCTGACTTGCTTTTCAGTTCTTGGTGCTGGCATCTCTTGAATCGCCTCGACTTTATCAGGGTCAACTTCAATTCCTTTCTAGATAACAATGAAACCCAACAATTTCCCTGATCGGACACCAAAGGTACACTTATTTGGATTCAAGTGGTGTCGATACTTCCTCAAACGCTGAAACAACTTCAACAAATCTTCTACGTGCCCTTCTTCAGTCTGGGATTTGGCAATCATATCATCAACATATACTTCAATTTCCTTGTGCATCAGATCATGGAATAGGGTTGTCATAGCCCTCTGGTACGTTGCACCAGTGTTCTTCAACCCGAAGGGAATCACTCTATAATAGAATGTTCCCCAGGGTGTAATAAACGTTGTTTTTTCCATGTCCTCTGGAGCCTTTCTTATTTGATTATACCTGGAAAGTCCGTCCATGAACGAGAATACCTAAAATTTTGATGTGTTATCCACTAACATATCAATGTGTGGCAATGGAAAATTATCTATTAGACTAGCTTTATTTAGATCTCTGTAATCTACGCACATGCGGACCTTTCCTTCTTTTTTTGGTACTGGGACAATATTGGAAATACATTGAGGATACACTGACGTCACAAGAAAACCAACATTAATCTGCTTTAGAACCTCCTCTTTGATTTTTACTGCCATATCTGGGTGAGTTCTTCTCAACTTTTATTTAATTGGCGGACACTCTAGCTTCAATGGCAAACAGTGCTCTATAATATTTGTTTCTAGACCAGGCATATCTTGATAAGACCAAGCAAAAATATCCATATAATCTTTCAACAACTCAATCAACCTGCTCTTCACATCAGGATGCAACAATGCTCCAATCTTGACTTCCTTCGGATCTTCTTCTGAACCCAAATTGATCACTTACAATGGCTCTTTATATGGATGAATGGTATTTTCCTTGTGCTCAAGCAACCGTGAGACCTCTTCTGGAATCTCATCATAATCTTCTTCTTCAGCCCCATACACAGGGCATTCAAAGTTGGGAGAGGGTGTAGAGTCATTGTATTCAACGAGTTTTTTAATTAATCTGCACATATGATTTGTGATTGCATTTAGAAACTGACACATATAACAAGTGATAATGCAGATTGAATTTCAATTATTATTTATTTTGAAAGGTTTTTTCTGATTACCATTTTCCAAGAAAAAGAAGAAAATAAAGATATAATTTGGGAAACAATGACATCTTTTATTATTGATTTTAAAAGTCACAGCAAACTGATAAGCCCTACAACATTAATACTTCCACCTTGGGCAGAATGAAAGCTTTTTCAAAAAGATTAACAAATCCAATTACGTTGAAACATGTATGCAAGAGGGAACATCAATGGTGATCCAGTTCTGAACCCTAACTCCGTGCGTCACATAATTCGGCATTTCCTGCTCTGCTTCATCTTCCACAATGGCGTTAATCCTGGAAACAGTCAGATGAAGATAACCCCCGCTACGGAAAATGTTTTGATACCTGCCTGCAGCAGACTTTGGCTTCATGCCCTTACCTTTGTCATTCTTCGAAGAGAACCCCAAGCTAGTTCTGTTCTTGTTCACAGGTGGATCCACAATTCGTCCCCAAACTTCATTATGACCATTACGCACAACCTGCTACGCATCCTTTAGCAAAACCATGAAATTCTCATTTCCTCTTATGTTGTCAATGAATAAGGCTTGGAACTGGGTTCCAACAGCAGCTTCATTCGCTTCTACAATGTTGAAAGATGACAAATCAGATATCAACAATGCCTGCTCCCAATTTATGATCACTACTTTCCCTTCACGTATAAACTTCAGCTTCTGGTGTAAAGTTCAAGTGACAGACCCTTCCTCATGTATCCACGGCCATCCTAACAAACAGCTATAAGCGGGAAAAATTTCCATGACCTGGAAAGTTATCTGAAAAAAGTGTGGTCCTATATGAATAGGCAAGTCCACTTCATCAATAATAGATTTCCTTGACCCATCAAACGCTTTCACAATGATGCCACTCGGGCACATAGGCGTTCCTTGATATTTCAACTTCATAAGTGTACTCCTCGATATAATATTCAATACGGATCCATTATCAATCAGCACATTGGATAGTGAATCATTCTTGAAGTTCATAGAGATGTGGAGGGCCAGTTTGTGATTCCTCCCTTCATCTTCTAATTCATCATCGCAAAAACTCAAGTTATTACATGAAGTAATGTTTCTTATTACGCTGCTGAATTGGTCTATTGGCATATCACTCTCCACAAAAGCTTGGTCCAGTACCCTCATCAAGGATTCCCTGTGAGCAGAGAAGTTTATCAATAAAGCTAAGATATATATTTTTGAAGAAGTCTGCAGTAGCTGGTCTACAATTTTGTAGTCGCTCATCTTGATTATCTTCAAAATATCATCCACTTCTTTCTCTAACGTAGCTCCACTAGTCTCACCCGTATCCTTCTTAGGTTTATCATTCTCAGCAATTTTCTTTCCAGCACCAACATCTCTTCGAACAGCTGGTGCAAACACACGACCGTTGCGGGTCACCCTGCTATTTTCAGCTATATTTCCAACATCAGGCATTGGCTGGATGGGAACTTCCACTCCATCCTCTAAGATTGTAGCATTGTATTTGTAAGACATTGCCTTATCTGACTTGTAGGGGATAGGACCCAACAAAATAATCACCAATGGGGTAACAACTGGCTTGCTATGATACTCAACTACAAAATGGGCGGGTACACCAAAACAAGGGACGGTGACGTTTACCCCTTTTTCAACATAATCAATCATCAATAAGTCATTTCTAGAAAACAAATCTTCGTCTGAAGAGAAATACTTATCTGCAGAGGCATACTCTTCATCTGACTCTTCTTCAGCCAAACAAACCTCAATCATATCAACCTCATAGTAATCATCCCTCTGACTTGTGATCTTGATAGTTCCATTGTCTAACAACAACTGAACACCCTTCTGCATGATTGAACATCCTCGGGGGTCTCGACAACAAACTCGGCAAGATCTATATTGGTGTTCCACCTGACCAGCCGTATGGCAGAAGGTAGCATGCAACTTCACGAGGTCCTCATTCATATACTCTACATCAAAAATTCTAAATTCTCCAAGATATCCAGAAACCATATTCACTTCCTCTTCATACTCTTCCCTAGGCATGATTATACGGATTAGGCCCGCATCCATCATCTCCTATAAATTAGCCTTTATCTTATCGCAACCCTGTATGTCTGTACTGCAAATAGCACAACCAGCATGGGCATGTGTATAGTAGCTAAATTCAGAGGTTTTCATGCATTTTCACCAAATCTCCTCTAACCAGATTAATATCAAAAATCTGGAAGTCGCCTGGACAACCGGCTACCATATTCACATCATTTACTCCCCCATGCTTGGGTAGAGGATTATCTTTCACATTAGGTCCCACATCCTTGAAAGATAGAACACTAGACTTCTTTACCTTAATCTTCAAAGGCTAATAATTCTCAACATTATGCCCTGGTGCTCCCTGATGAAAAGCACATGTTTGGTCTTCCTTGTAATACCAAGGCAATGGTGATGGTACGACGGGAGGTGGTCGGGTCTGAACCAACTTCTTCTGAATCAATGCCGGTAGTAACTCTGTTTAACTCATAGGAATGGGGTAATAACTCTCCCTTCTCTGATTATACCCTTGATTCCCCTGCTGGGACGGTCTTTGATAAGCAATGGTAGTTGGAGCGGCACTCACAACGGGAGTAATTGAGGCGACTTGCTGATGACGCTGATAATTCCTTCTAGGAGTGTTAACCCTCCTCTCTTGCATGATATCATTTGCATCCCCTTCCTTCTTCTTGGTAAACCCATAAGATGACTTCTTCGCACCTCCAAATCCTTCACTCTTCGTCAAACGACCTTCTCTTACAACCTCTTCTAAGCGGATACCCATTCCTACCATTTTTGTAAAGTCACTTGGAGCATTTGCTACCATCCTCTCGTTGTAGAAAGCACCCAGTGTCTTCAAGAAAATCTTAGTCATCTCCTTCTCTTCCATGGGAGGAATCACTTGGGCGGCTACCTCACGCCATCTCTGCGCATATTCTTTGAATGATTCCCTATCTTTTTGAACTATGGCCCTGAGTTGATTACAGTCAGGCGCTATGTCCTCGTTGTACTTGTATTGTTTGATGAATTCTTCTCCCAAATCATTAAAAGTATGGATATTGGCACCGTCCAAACTCATATACCACTTCAGCGCAACACCAGTCAAACTATCCTGAAAAAAAGTGAATCAGCGGACGCTGATCATCAGTATGGGTAGACATTCTCCTTACGTACATCACTATATGAGCACGAGGGCAAATGTTGACCTTATACTTCTCAAACTCCAGGACTTTAAACTTAGCAGGTATCTTAACATTCGGGACCAAGCATAACTCATTCACATTCTGCCCAAATAGCTCTTTTCCCCTGAGGGCCTTCATCTCTCTTTGCATCTTGTCAAACTGCTCTTGAAAATCATCCATTCTATCATAAAGATCCAAGTCTTCACTCGATGGAGGGAAAGGAAGACACACATCATCATTAACAAACGGAACCATATTCACCGAAGGAGGTGCAGCAGGAACATGCACCACAGAAGGTGCAGGAGTAAAAATAGTCTGAACAACTAGAGTATCTTGAGGACCAACATTGAAACCTTCAGGTGCAAAATTCTCTGGCATTCCCCATGGATAACCTTGGGGCATGCGATTCTGAACAACAACTAGAGTAGCAGATACGGGAACAGTCGGAGCTTCAGTAGTTGCCCTTGTTGGTTGAGGTTGAACACTCGGTGGCTGATTCTGAGCAGCCACCAGAGCTTCCATCAGAGTAGTCAGATTGGCCATGCCGGCCTTCAAAGCAGAAACTTCCTCACGCAACTCGCGATTCTCTTGTTCTAAGTTGTCCATCTTCTTTCTGAAATTAGCCCGAGTGTTGTAGTGATGAGTCAGCTTGTTGAACGAAGTAAAGAAGCTTGGTAAGACACCTGGATATGCATAAAAAATGCAAGAAAAATGTGCAATATGAAGCATGATATGTAATGCACATGATTATTTTTACTTTGTTATTTAATATTTCAAGGGATTTATAGATTTATAGACACATTGAAAATATCAGAGTAATAACACGTTTGAAATACTTAAAATTTTATTATAATATCTTCAAAATGGATTACAAGTTTCAATGATCTGAAGTACAAGTAGAAAATAAAATATAAAACCCTGAGAAATAGTACTGATGGAGATCACTCTACACGCTGGCGCTTCCCCGTGAGCCTGGAAATCTGAGCCTTCAACCTCTGGTTTTCTTCCGCATGTCTGATGGCAACCTCCTTCCAATCATCTGAATCAGGAAGTGAGTAATCAGCACCTGATTGAGGCTTAGGAGAATAAAATCCCCTTGCCTCTCCATAGACTCTACCGCTCGACTCTCAAGGATCTCAATCAAGTTGTCTTTCTCCTTCAAGTCTTCTCTATAGGAACTCTCTAAAGTTTGGAACTTGTTCTTCCAAGCATCCTTTTCCTGTTGCATCATAACCAAAGCAAGTTGCAGCTCTTCTAGATCATCTAATAAGGGAGGAGTGGTCTTCACAAATAGTTCAGACATGGGTGTCTCCCGGGTATACGACATCTTTAACTGAATAGCTCTTAATCAGACCCACTGAAGATATGTCTCCAAAGACACAGCACCCCTAGGTCCCAAATCCTTCATACTCTTCTTATGAATGTGACGCCAGGCCTTCGCAATCTGCTCCCTAGCTTCCCTATGGTCTTCTCCTTTCTTCAGAAAGAAACTACTCAAATGAATACTATTTTGTTTATCCCTCATTGGATATCCAAGTTGTCGTCGTGCAAGAACAAGGTTATAGTTAATTCCTCCCTTTGTACCAAGAAGAGGTACATTGGGGAAACTACCACAACTGTCAATAATCTCTATATCCTGGTAAGCTAGATGATACCAATCAATTTCCGAGTGAGTAAGTGCCATGACCTTAGGAGCCCAACAGGGTTCCTTCTTGACATCCCAAAAAGCATCAGACTGAGGCATATGAGAGACAAACCACCGGTACAACAGAGGTGTGCAACAGATAATCATCCCCCATGATAGGAATTCCGAAGGTGAATAGAGTAATAAGCATCACCCAACAATGTAGGAACTGGGTTTCAAATCATGAAGATCCTGATAACATTAATGTCAACAAACTTGTCTACATTAGGAAATAAGAACAACCCGTAAGCAAGTAGAGAAAATATGGCCTCAAAAGCAACTGTACTCTTCATTATGGCAAAGTAACGAGCTTTCTCCAATAAGAACTGAGCTGGTAATCCTCTAATTCGTCCTTTAGTAGTCATATGGCACTACGCCAAAAAGACTTACGAAAGCGCTTTTTTTGGCCTTTAAAAGCGCTTAAAAGCGCTTTCGTAGGTGGCGCTGCTATAGGTTTTAGCAGCGCTTTTTGTTTAATGAAAAGCGCTCTCATAAGTTTTCTTTTAGCAGCAGTTTTTTCTGGAAAAGCGTTGTCTTAGGTAGGATTTTAGAAACGCTTTTTTCTGGAAAAGCGCTTTCATAGGTGGTCTTTTAGATGCGCTTTTTCCTGGAAAAGCGCTGTCATATGTTTACCTTAGACAGCGCTTTTTGTGAAAAAGCGCTTTCATAGGTTACCTAAGGTAGCGTTTTTCTTGAAAAAGCGCTTTCATATGGTGTTTTTTTTAGAGGTATAATTTATATAATTCATATACCTGCATTGTTTGCAGCATATTATTTATATAAACCAGTTGCCATAACCTGTAATTCATAAACCGCGGTAATGCATTGTATACCATTGTAATCCAAAATATATATACACCATTTTTGTACCTCAAAATATATAAAAACCATTGTTATCAGCATTGTAACTCAAAACCAGTCTTACAAAATCAACCCTAACAACAACTAAACTAGTCCTAATGTATGAAAGAAACACGGTCAATTATGTATTAAGGTCCTGGTCCTGCGAGGTTTGAACATAATAACACGGTCAATATGGTATTCCATGTACTCATGTAACGTATTCATAATCTAAAGATAACTGATACACTTACAAAACCTTCCTCAAATATCCAAATCAAATATAACAATAATTAAGGACGTACAAGAGTTTCTGCAATAACTTTGAAAACAAAAAATAACAAAATTGTAATACTGCTTCCTTTCTAACTCTTAGTCTGCTCCCTCATCCTTCGGATGGTACTTCGAACAGTCACAACACTGGCAGTACTATCAAAATAATAAGCACAAAGAAAATCACAAGGTTAGCAACTTTATACAAGCAATTAATCAATTGAGAAAACATGTTTTTTGAGCAAGATTCTTACTTCAAAGTGTAAGCACCACCAGCCTTGACCTTCCCACAATCTTTGCAGCCGCAAATACCAACATCCTTTATCTTAACAGCATACTACATACAACAAATTGAGAACTTAATCAACCAATGCAGATCGAAAAAACTCGTCACAAAACACCGTAAAAAAAACTACCTTTCCACAAAACTCGCAGAAGAATTTACTGTGCTGACTGACTTCCATCTTCTTAATTTGCTTCCTCAAACTAGCACCATATCGGGTGCCTGAAATTAGAACACAAACCTATCAGTTATCACCATTTACAACACAAAATCCATAAACTCATCTTAGCTGAGAATTTCATTTAAATTAGAAGCAAATAAATCTAAGCTACACCTAATTGAAATTAAAAAACCCACAAAGTTTTTAGGGTTAGAACAAACACATTTTATAGTGAATTGAAATGAAATAAATATCTACAAAACAAACAAATCTGAAACCGAAAAGCACAACAAACAAGACAAAATGTTGAAAAGTAAGAAAATTGATAGAACGTACCGTATTTGCCAACAATACCGGCCTTCTTGGTTCTCTTAGTCTGTAACCAAAATCATAAACAATAATCACATAAGAATGAAATTAGAATAACAGTTTAAAATTCAATAAGCTGTGAAAACGAACGAACCATTTTGGAGCGGCTTCACGGGATGCTGTGAGAAACGAAGATGAGCGGCTATACTGCAAATGGTTTCCAACAAGGGTTTCTGTTGAATAACTTATAATAATAATTCGAGTAGGGGCTTAACTAATGGGCTTAGAAAAGTGATACGAATTGTGTTTTGATATTTATTATAGAACTACCTACGAAAGCACTTTTAAAAGCGCTTTCTAAAGGTCATCTATAACAACACTTTTACATTAAAAAGCGCTTTCGTAGCATATCCTATAGCAGCGCTTTTAAAAGCGCTTTCTAAAGGCCAGCTTTAGCAGCGCTTTCTAAGGCTGACCTTTAGCAGCGCTTTAGAAAAGCGCTTTCTTAAGGTACCCTATTAAAGGCCAGCTTTAGCAGCGCTTCCCAAAAAGCGCTTTCTAAGGGTGACCTTTAGAAGCGCTATTGAAAAGCGCTTTCTTAAGGCACCCTTTGAAAGCGCTTTTTTAAGCGATTTTTTTTAAAACCTACAGCAGCGTTTTTTTTCAAAAGCGCTTTCTTTTATGTGCTGCTAAAACTTATTTTTGGCGTAGTGTGGGCTTCCACCTCAGATTTCCCCAGATGAATCAAATCAGCAATCTCATGTGGTTTTGGCTCACCCTCCAAACCAATAAAAGGAACATGATTGGTAACAGGTAAATCCAATAGATAAGAATACTCCTCCAGTGTGGGAATCAACTGATAGTCAGGAAAAGTAAAGCAATGATACATCGGATCATAGAACTGGATCAAGGTCGAGAGAATACCCTCCTTCATCTTCAGCTTCATGAGAGGAATAATGGATCCATACTTCTTCCGAATGTCTGCAGAACACTCGATCTCGAGAATTAGACTGATCAACTCATCTATCTTGGGATTCTTGAAACTGTATTTCCCGGACTTTATCTTTCCAGAATCCATGGTTAGAAAGTACCTGAGATATTCACAAATGGTCAACCTTTAAATCCCTTGAAATATGGTTTCTTCAAAAGATGCTTATGAGGGCATGGATGCATGATGCAACAATCACACACAAGATCACACATATAGGATTCATAGGTTCAACGTCACGAGCATGAGGTCGAAGGTACTACCCATAAGGTGCCGGTCTAAAAGTTATCACCTGCCGAACAAGGTTCTAGAGGTTCTCGGAGTCTACATCCTTCCTTCGGATATTACCAACTTCCCGATTAACTTAGTAATTAGTAATGTTCTCAAGAAAGACTCGTCCAAGCATAGTATCGCGTGACAACTATTTATGGATTACTCCGTCATAGCTTCCGCACTACACCTAAAAGGCCAATATGGGTTTGGTATTCTACGGTCCTCAGTTTCAGCAGGCTACCAGGTCGAAAGGAGTCCGTCTTTCTGATTACTCGGTAAATGACACTATAGTCAAAGGGGCCTCCACTGAGTGGGGGATCTCATGCCTCCTTTTTTGGGATTACTCCCTCAAAGTTAACATGACTATATCGCCCGTCCTATCTTAAAGTTTTCCCAAGTCTAGGTATAAGACTTATGAGTAATCACCAAGCACCCTGAAAACCAGGAAAATCCAGACAAACATATATACAACATATAACACAAAAACAGTAATAACACATATACAAATATAAACAAAGATAAGCTTAACCCACTTAGGGATGGACCAGCAAGAGGTCAATCTTTCCCCAGTGAAGTCGCCATTTTTTCTGTAGCGGTAGAAATGTTTAAGACTAAGCCATTGGGTTGACTAGACTTTATACAAATAAAAATAAAAATCGCCACTGCGCTTTATTGTTTCCAAAGGAATGGGAAAAGAGCGAATAACCCAAAAAGAAGGGGAAAGATTCAAGGTAAGGGGTTTGGTTATGCAAAGGGAAGGTATTAGCACCCTAAACATCTACGGTACTCTGCAGGAACCTCTTTGTGAAATATGTATATTTTGGATATGAAAAATGTTGTATAAAAATGGATGGTGGAGGTGAGAAAAGAAATATATTTATTTTATAATTTTTGTACCAGTCGCGGTTGCGAACCTTTAGTGCCTATGTACCACCTTTTCGTGCAATAGGGGATCATGGTACACGTAGTTCCTCTTTTAAAAATTTAAAGCACAAATGTGTTGGTTAATTTTATGAGATAAAACATCATCGTCATTGTCTGTGTGGAAAACATACCTACTATCCACAATTATGAGATAGGAGAATTTGCATCATCTCAAAGTGAAGGATATGGCCTGGATCTTAAAATCAACAATGCCTCACTCAACACCCAAGTGTAAAATATCTCTCTTCACTACATATTGTAGACGTATAGTTGTTTGCATCACTACAAGGATTTACAAGAGTTCAATCTTTTTGAGAAAAGTTTAAAGATAAAAGCCAAAGTGGCAAAATGGTTTGAAATGAGATTGATTGACTTTTAGTCTTCTCATAAAAAATGTCAAGATATTATTAAGTTGATTGGAGTTTATTTATGAAAATGTTTTGAAAATGCATGGACATAAGTCCAAGTTTATTATGAAAGTGGTTCAAGTTTAAAAACAAGAAGAGTTTTCAAAAGGAGGAAGAAGATTTTTGAAATTAAAGAAGATGAGAGGAGAAGAAGGGACTATCATAAAGCATAAGGTAAAAGCTAGGGATAAGAACCATCTAACTAACAAGAAGCCAATACTTGACATTATGAGCCAAGATAGAATTCTCATTCCTTGGATTGAAACCAATCAAGCAAAAAAAATGATAGACGTCTTGAGAGAACCAAACTTCAAGTGTATTAAGTCTTCACAAAAATTGGGAAGAGTAACGGCTGTATACGGGTGAATTTTAGATTACAAACAAAGGGTGTAATCATAAAAACCTGCACACAAAAACAAACAAGCAACCCAATGTATTGAGGTAAACCTCAAGAACTCCAGACAAAATAATCAGATAAGATCACAAGGTCTCCAAGATAGGCCAAGGTTTCTAATCCTAAGTCCAACAAAAAAGTCACATGCTCCATAATGCTAAGGATAGTAACCAAATAGTCCAAGTACCATTAAATATTTTTATCGTTTATGTTGATTATTAAGTATCTTAAAAAAAAAAGCTCAAGTGAGCAAAGTAAAAATGACAAGAAAGTAAATGCTCAAATGAGCAAAGATGAAAATGGCATGAAATGTAAATGTTAAAAGTAAATGGTGCATAAAGCATAAAAAAAAAGAATAAAAGCATAAAGTAAAACAAGTAAATAATTAGTGGTTACTTGGATGACCATCTTGAAGCTTGCATTTGGAACTCATTATAGGATTTGTAGAACCAAAGCCTCCACACAACAAGTTTCATTTTCTTTTTATCAAGTATATCATCCATTTGGAATTCTCACAAGTGCCATTTAATAATCAACGACGTTTAAGTGATCCACATTGACCAAAGTTTTTGTAGATCCATTAGAGGATTGGTAGAACCAAAGCCTCCATACAGTGAATCTCAAGGTTATTGGATCAAAGAGATCAAATTAACATACTTGTGCTTGCAAACATAAGTTTGGGACACGAATGATCATTTATTCGAATCGGGACAAAATTTAGCGCTATGTTAAGCAATCGTAAGTGGACTTATATAGAAGTCGCACCTATTTTAAGGCCGATCAATAGCAATTTATCCACCATTTGTTTTGAGACATGATATAGAGATCATGCTCCAACAACATTTAGTGCAATAAGAAGGGAATGAGATGAAGAGGGATGAGAGAGAAAATAAAAACCACTTTTGAATTAAATTTAATCAAACTATTATTAAAATCATTCATCCATTTTTGTGGAGTTAAACTCAACACCATGGATCCAATGAATTTAATAAATTTCATGATCTAAAATTTAACCCAAGATCGGCCAAAAAATAGTCACAAAATAATACTACTTTTTAATATATACAAAAGGGTTTAAAAATAATGTTTAAAAATAGAAAATAAAGAGAAAAATATCAACTATGTTCAAATTAATCAAGAAATAAAAAGTAAGACCATAGAAAAATCAGAAAAAAGGCTCAAATAATTTACAAATTTTTTGGTAATTTTTTAAAGTCAGAAACTATTTTTAAAATTAAAAGAAATGGGTAAAATAAACAAAAAATGATAAAAAATAGTAAAGTCAGAAACAAAAATAAATAAGGTCACTAATATTTGTCACAATATCATTCGATCACTCCATAATTTTTTCAAAATTTAAAAATGTATAAAAGTATTTTTAAACATTTAAAACAATTCAAATAAAGTGTAAATTTGTAAAAAATACCAAAACACAAAATTAAATTGTGAAAAAATAAAAATCAGAAAGAGAATAATCAAAATATTTTTTAATAATTTTTTCAGATTTTTTGGACTTAAAATGAATTTTCTATGATTTTTTGAAATTTAAAACAATTAAAATATAAAAATCAGAAAAGAAAATAAAAGTAAAAATTTGTGGACCATTGGATGAGAGTCAAAACGCGTTAGTAATCAAATCCAAGGGATCTGGTGCTCTGTGCATATCATGGTCATTAGTGAATAAAGTACAAAATCAAATATAAATCAGATTAAAAAAAAAACAAGTCGCGTGCCATCATTGGTTGGGAGATGACACGTAGGTCATCTTCAACCTCCAGCCAACGTGATTTGCAGGTCTCTCAAATTGTAAAATCAGAAGCTCAGACCTATGCCATTCGCTTCGTCTCTTCAAGACGAAGACAACCACACCCTCGCGCCAAATTTATATAAACTGTAGCTTAAGCAATTTGGAAGGGATTTGAAATTTCATGGTCAAAACATGTTTACAGTAAAAGGTAAGTGTTGCGACTATAACCAGGGCAATAAAAGCAACACAATGATATCAGAGTTTTGAAGAATTGATGAAGGAATCTACCTATTGAAGTTAAGTTGCAGAGCTCTGAAACTAGACTTCTATGGAGCGATATAGGGCACGATTCTTGAATGTAATTATATGGTTAGCTTCAGGGAAGATCAAAGAAGGTGAATTGATGGAAAAAATTGTATTGAAAAAGGCTTATGTATGGGTTTCAATGTCTCTGAATTTTAAGTTATGGAACAAGTTTGGTAGGGTGATTCTGGCTATCCAAGCTTGAGAAAATGAATGGGGAATGACCCTTTATTTATAGGGAATCAAATGGAATGTTCAAGCGTGTGAAATGATGAAGTTTGGAGGGAAATCGTGTGAAGTTGAAAACAAGAAAAGTGTAACTTCAAACTTGAACAAAACTCATCCAAAATGCGCGTTTTGTTTTGCTAATCCATTCTGAAAGTTCACTATACATGTTTAGAGGCAAAAACGCATGGAAAACATGTGATTAGAAGCCAAAACAAAGATTTCAAAATCTGACTTGTGAGGAAACTTCAGTTCCAAGTTACCAATTTCAAAACCATGGAATTCTCGGCTCAAGGGGTCTTAGGGCATGATTCTTGATGCTTTAGAAAGATGATATTACAAGCTTTGCAATGGAAAAATAATGGAATCAAGTGGATGCTTGAGCTCAACGTTGTGTTGAGTCAAAGTTGGAGAAAAAGAGTTGACTTTCCATACTTAGAAATATTTCAAGTTCTTCTTCAAAAATGACTTATAATGTCTTGCATCCAAACATGGCCTTCCACTTGGAATTTGCTCTTGACCAAAAAATATGGAATAAAGTAGATCTCTTGAATGACATTTTGAAACTTGAACAATTCGAAATCTCCAAAAATTAAGAGAGTTGTGAATTGTTGAAGTTGTCAAGAAATCATGAAATGACCTATAATCTTTTGCATCCTTAAGGAAACTTCCATCCATTTTCTCACTTTGCACATACAATAAGGCATAAATTTCACACCTTCAAGATCATTATGGAAAATAAATGGGCTCAAGGTGATAAAAATTGACCAAGTTATGATCATTTAAAGTCACACATGGAAAATTGGGGATTCAGCTGGAGGACTTGTAACCTTTCTTCTTCATCACATTTCTCCCACATGAAAACTCCTTGGAACTTTTGAAGTGATTTCTAAATAACCCTTTGAAGAGAATGATGTCTTTGGAATCACTCAAAAATACCAAAACATGAGCAAGATATACTCCTTCGAAGTTCAAAACCCTAACTCCCAGATTAAGAAACATGCCTTGAGGAACTTTGACAATTTTGAACAAACTTCTTGTGAAAAAAAATGCTTTGTAAATATAAGATATTGAGGATGAAAATGAGAATTCATAGCCACCAAAACCACTTCCATATCTTGAGAATTTAGAGAAATATGCACTTGTGACCAATGAGACAAGGCCTTGTGCAACCATGACAACTTCTTCAATCAACCCCTTGCACTTTTGAATTAATCTTGATAACTTGGAAATGTAGTGAACCAAAATAACCTTTCCATTCCATCCCTTCCAAAACAACTTCAATGGTGAGGTTTGAACTTCTCAAGCTTCATTGACTAGGTCATGGAAATAAACTCTTGAACCCATGGATCAACTTGCTAAGCCCTATTTCCTTTACCTACATGGAAAACAAGCAAGATAAACGAACATTACATTTTATTAATTAAAAGAAGATATCAAGACAAAAAATATTCGTGATCATAAAAGAACATAAGTCAAGGTGCTTGGTGATTCTCAAAGAGAAAAGCTAAAGATAGGGAGGAGAACCAAAAGCCCTAATGTGATCTTATTGTGATTGAATCAACATGGTATGATGAAGGAATCTTATGGGCAAAAATTGGGGTACAACATCGGTCCAGATTATCTCCTCCCCAACAATATAATTCAGGATTCAGTGGCGTACTTGAAAAATCGCTTCATCAGCAATTCAATCTTCAGTGGAGTCATAAATAATCTTCGGTATCATGAGCTCCCTAATTCATATTATTGTATGTATCCCCACTAGTCCTTGGTACCGCAGGTTTCCAGCGCTGGTTCTTATTGGCATCCCTGAAGATGACCAAAAGTTTCCAACGAGCCTTCAGTTATGTCCATGGAGCTTACTTCTTTGCATGTCAAATAGTTATCATTGTATAACATTGTATCTTAAAAAGTGCCTAGGAGATCCATCAGAATGGACCTTTGCGTCAAAAGAAATTCAAACATACATACGAAGCATAAGCCAGATCGGGTACCTTAAACAAAATACCTGAATCATTCCAAGACAACAATACATCCCCACAAGAGAATATCTCTCCCAAACCTTCAGTTGACATCCTTTATTACATCAAGATATCTAGCTAGCAGTGTCAGTTCATTGTATTTCCAAAACATTCGTCTGTATCAATTTTCTACACACCCATTTGTGTCAGTTTTCCAAACACTCGTCCGTGCCAGTTTTCTAAACACTCGTCTGTGTTAGTTTTCCAAACACTCATCTGTTGCAGTTTTCCAAACACTCGTCCGTGTCAGTTTTTTAAACACTCGTCCGTGTCAGTTTCTTTAAACACTCGTCTGTGTCAGTATTCTAAAAGCTCGTCTATGTCTATTTGTCCTTCAAATCCCAACAAATTCAATACACTTGGTCATTCTTGCATCTTCAATCATCGTTTCATAATCAATATTCCCACCTCCTTAGGAATTGTAGGTCGCCCGTAGGCCTAATTTTCCGTAGATCACCCATAGGTATTACCTTAGGATTTTAGATCACCCGTAGATCTAGATTTCCTTGCAGGTCGCCCGTAGGCCTAATTTTTGGTAGATCGCCTGTAGGTCTTACCTTAGGAGTTTAGATCGCCCGTAGATCTAGATTTCCTTTTAGGTCACCCGTTGGCCTATTTTTTGGTAGATCGCTCGTAGGTCTTACCTTAGGATTGTAGGTCGTTCATAGATCTAGCTCTCCTCTTATATATCGCCTGTAGGTCTCTCCTAGAAGATCTCCCGTAGGCCTCTCTTTAGAATTGTAGGTCATTCGTAGATCTAGATCTCCTCTTATAGATCGCTCATAGGTATCCCCTAGAAGATTGATGTAGGTCTCGCTTTATGATTGTAGGTCGTCCGTAGATCTAGCTCTCCTCTTATAGATCGCATGTAGGTCTCCCGTAGCAGATTTCCCATAGGTCTCGCTTTAGGATTATAGGTCATCTGTAGATTTAGCTCTCCTCTTATAGATCGCCCGTAGGTCTCCCATGGAAGATCGCCCGTAGGTCTCGCTATAGGATCGTAGGTCGTCCTTAGATCTTATATGTCGTCTTTTCGTACCCAACTTGTCAATTTCTATCTTGCATAGCAAGCGTCCCTTTTGGAAACTTCGTATTGGCATCATTACCACATTATGAGCAGTCATCACCCATAAAACCTTCTCACCAGGAAAAACAAAATTTTCCTTCCCCGAGTAGATGATATCACATACCATTTCTCAATAGTCGTTTGTTCATCTTTTCTGGTATCTTTCATTCGTGAATCTTTACCATGATTGTTCTCTGCATTGTACACGAGAAATGTTATTCTCCAATAGTGTTTGTATTCACCTTTGGGAGTATGTTTGGTTTAGCATCGCTTCCACCTTTCGTTCGCCTTGGCAGATAAGCAATATAACTTCTTTTTCTTTATGGAAATCCTTCAGGAATATCAAACCATTACCCGCCAAACATGTTAGTGGAGGCATCCAATGAAAGAAAAATCATAAATATGTTCACCCGTTTTTTTGGAGCGCAAATTTTCAGGTTCTTTTAGCATTTAATCTTCTTCTACCTTGAAAATTTGAAAGTCTAGCGCCAATCTTCCCTTCAGGTTGAAGACGATGAAATAGGGGCAGCTGTTGCACCCCAAAATTTGCCCTCCTTTTTGTACCTTTATCTGGCTTAGGTTTCGCATTGCATTTGCATATATTATATTTGTATTAGGTCACTAACATAGCATGCATTGTATTCAATAAACCAATTTGGGTCAAGGTTCAGTGGTTGTGCGATATTAGGGTTTTACAGTGGTTAAGGTGTTCAAATCCAACAAAGGTTAATTCTTCTAATTATTCTGGTTACTTTTTCAAGAAATGAAGTGTGGAATTAGGGATCTTCATATCAGGGTTCATCTTTTCCAGTCAACTTTGCCTTAGGATTCAAGATTTTAGGGGTTGGTGATGCGAGCGTGAATTAGGGTTTCTAATCCTTAGTGTTTGGGCTTGGTTTGATTTTCATATGAGGCGTTCTCCTCATTATAATCAAGTGGTGTTCATCCTTTGGTCACTATTTTGGTTTATCTGGTAATATATATTGGGTATCCATCTTTCACCAATTCAAGGCAGCATTTTTTTAATGCTTATTGCATGACACACAAATTTGTTTTAGATTGGGGAATTGAATTGAATTAGGGATTCATTGAAGTTGTAGTTTGACTGGAATTCATTCATTAATATTTGAAGTGGATATAAAGCAAATCAAAGCTCTTAAATATTTATGTGGAATTTCTTGTAATTCTAGTCACAAGTATAAAAGGCATGCGTCGAATTCATTTATTTCATCCAATTATCAAAGCGTCATCCAAATAGCCTTTCAAGGATTCATTCAAGATTCCCGTCTCTTTTGATAACCTTAAAAATATTTTGGATTCATACCATGATTATTTGAATTCATAAAAAAGGCATTTAAAGGAAATATTGGAGGAAAAGAACTTGGAAATTCAAAATCAATTTGAAAGTTCAAGGTTACAAAAGAATTACATCACCCAATTTTCAAGTTACAATTCACTCAAACTTCCATTCATCCAAGTTTATGTTACATTACAATAGGGGAAACAAGATTATCATACGGGTTGCACGTTAGGTTAAGCTCATATCATACATGGCTGCAATTTGAAACAGAATCGTCATCTAATAATATTCGTTCAAAAGGATAAAAAATCGCACATTATGAATACAAGTCTAGGCTAACACATAAGAATTTCAGTTCAGTCCCCATTACAAAATCCAAACTGCTCACAAACAATTTTAGACAAGTCAGCTTTTTAGATGAACTCAGATTGAATAAAGGCTTAATGTTGAGCTTCAATGTTATGTCTGCTTGTCATATTAAGTGCAGAACAATTCACAACCAAGCCAATTCAAAACCAGTTCCAAACAAAACTAAACTGGCCCTGCATCAATTATGGACAGAAAAACCGGCCCTGCAACATAAACCAGTTCTAAATCCTCACATTGCAACTTCATGCCATGTTCAAAACCAATACATCCCTGCATGTTGATTCTTGCATCCGAAAGCGATTCAAGAGAAAAAATTAGTAAAGCAGCAAAACAAAAAAATCAGAAAGAGACTTAAATCAGAAGGAGAAGATTATTAACTCAGGAAATAGAAAAATTAGAAAATAACAGCAATAAATAGAACTAACAGAAAACCAACAAACTAACTCCAACTTCCTTAACTAACTCTTAACAACTTTAAATATCTGCCCTCCATCTCTTAACCAACTGTCAAAGATCCATGGGCTTATTTTTCAAAATCTGTAACAAACTTGTGGAGATCTATAATAGAAAAATGTAACGAATTCAGGGAGGATATAGACGATTGGGGATTCACAAAGACAAAACTAAGAAAATTACCTCCACTTTCTCTCCTCCAATCTTTGCCAAAATCTTCAATCTTTTCTGCACTCTCTTTCTTTTCAACCTTCAACCTTCAACTATACACCTTCAACCTTGTCTTCACCCTCTCTTAATAAAATTCTCTACATCTTTTCAACCTTCTGCAACTTGCTTTCGTCATCATTTTGAATCCGTGATTCCAAATTCTGCAAAAAATTCAGAAATGCTTCACTTTCTTCAATCATCATCATCAATCTTTATCGGATATTCAAAAGCTTCCATCATTATCATTGCCGATCATGCATCAACATTATCACTCATCTTCACTTTGCCACATCGATTCAACAAAATATAGTGACAATATTACATCAACATGCACGCAGAAAGTAGAAGGAGAAGATTGAATCGAAGATAGAGTGAAATAAAGGAGGCTTACCTGAATCTCTAAGGCTAGTTTTCTTGGTAACACTTATCATAGTGAAGGCACACCATACTGGTCTTCGATCAGTAATATTCTCCCTCCTCCTCGCGTCGAGCTTGTTACCTTTATATGTCTTGCGATTGCTACATAGTGTAACACGCTATTGTCTCGAGCGCGAATTGAGTTCCGTTTAGACGTACGTGACATTCATCATATTTTAGTGGCTTGGGTTATGAGAGAATAGATGATGAGGGTGAGTTCCACGGCGAAGATATGTGGGGAAGTATTTCATGGTGAATGTTTATTGGAGTGTCATCTGCAGCGGAGGCGATGAGGACATTCGAAGCCGTTGTAAATCATTGAATAGAGAATTAAGTTTTCGAGGAAGTCCAAGGGTCACCCCCTTTTGAACCTTAATTCGTTCTATTTTATATTATTTTATGTAATTCCTTTTTTATTTTAATAAATAATCAATGTAACAGAATCTGAATAAACTTAGACATAATGTGCTAAAATCTGAGTAGGGTTTAGATGTTAATTGAAGACTTGAGTGGACCAAACACTCCCTTGCCTTAATCCCATTGCACTTTTTTGAGAAGCCTCGTAACAAAAATAAAGAAAAATAAAAACAACATTTTGGACTTGTCTGTTTGGCCTCAGTGCCCAGTCTACTGGCTCACACTGCTTGAATTCTAGTTAGCACCCTCCTGACTCTATTATTCTCACTTCATTGAATTCTTAGTAAAAATGGTAGAATATTATTGTACCCCAAAATTTTCCCTCTCATGATTTTCCAAGATTTCCTCTTGCATAGGTGGTTACAAACCTTTGCCTAAAAAAAAGTAAAATTTTCAAATAATGGTTAAGTATCCTTCGATTGGCATCTGCAAAAGGTCCTTCGATTGGCATCTAGAGAAGGTCCTTCGATTGGCATCTGCAAAAGGTCCTTTGATTGGCATATGCAAAAGGTCCTTCGATTGGCATCTGCAAAAGGTCCTTCGATTGGTATAGGGCCTTTCGATGGGAATTTCCAACAAGGAAGCTTTGACAGGCATCTTAAATAAGGTTTTTTTTCGTTAGAGTGTACAAAATGCCTTTCGACAGGCATGTTAACCAAGTGATGTTTAAATTGGCATATCAACAGGGCGATATTCTGATTGTACAAGTTAGAGAAAATGAGATCAAAAAGAGCAAGAACTGAGAGGGTTCCAGAAGCTATGATGATGGTCATTCGAATTCATGCAGATTGGAGAGGATAACTTTGAGCCTTTCTGTAGACTATGGTTCAAACGTAGAAGCTCTGATGCTGAGAATATGAACAATTCAAGTCCAGATGCAGAGCCATCGAAGGGAGCAAGGCTTAAGATTTAATCGAAGGAGCCGTGATAACGAAGTTGGTGCAATTAGAATTCAGAGCCTTCGAAGGAAAACAAATGTTCTGATGAGGGAAGTTTTGGGAAATTTGAATCAGGACTTAAAGCCGTCAAGGAGTGTAGAACAACACTTCGATTATTCAATAAGATAACGTTTCAGTTGGACCAAGTTCAAAGCCATCGAAGAGAGAAAAACTCGAGGCTTAATCGAAGGAATCATGATGAAAGCCTTAAGATAAATTTGAACAAAACACCTATCCTAACTTGTCCAGGTTCACCCAAAGTTCAAAATGGCATGTTTTCCTTGCAAATATGGCAAGAATTCAATATTGATCATGGATTCAATTCCCGAGTTAAAGGCCAGATTATTGCCTTATTTGTTCCCAACTCTACAAGAGTTGATTCAACCAGGGTGATTCCCTTTGAATTAAGAAATCAAAGCAGAGGGTGGCTTAATCGAAGAAGCCATGACATTGAAGCTAATGCAATTCGAATTAGAGTTCAGAGCCTTTGAAGAGAACAAATTCTAAGGGAAATGGATATGTAGTGGCATGTCAGCTTTCGATTTCCATCATATTGGAGGCCTAAACAACTCATAGCAGGCTGGCAGTAACGCATGAAAAAAGATTGGCACTTGATTATATCAAATATAAGAAGTTTTATGACGAAATCAAATCAAATATCTTCATCATAATGGACCAAGATTTGATACACAAATTTTGAACTAAAATCTCTTGTTTATATAAACCTCATAATCTCAAAGAAAAAAGGACACACATATATTGCCTCGCAAAAAATGCAGCCTCCCCCACGAAGGTCTAGATAGTAGCATCGAAATTCCAAAGTTGTCAAAACTCCATTGCCGGCACCTTCCCTCGAGATTAACACTCTGATCGTGTTCTTGGAGTTTGCATAGACGTACACTCGCTCGTGCCCCAGCCATCTCACACCAAGGACTACAGATCCATGCTCCTCCAGTGGTATAAATGTTTAATCCAACTTAATCTTAAAATAGACACATGATTGCATGTTCATAGTTTTTGTTATTATTTGTGAGTGTTTTAACAAAATGTATGCAAGTTGCAGTATCCATACGTTCGAACACCACAGATAGAGTTTTTCGAACGGGTTACCTTTGAAACCCATGATACCGACTGTGGCGAATCGAAACATACCCAGATTCAGTTTCAGGGATTGATTTTGAATGGGATGTTTTCTATTTCGTTTAGTTTCGAACTAACTAATTTGCATGACCAAAAACATGTGTCATGTATTAGAATGAGAAAGCAGCTCAAGTGGTGAAAGGGAATTCGTGCAATCGAAGGGACCAGGGTTCGAATCCCAGGCCTTGCATTTTCAATTTCTAACAAATTTTCTTGCAGATCTAGCACCCCAAAGACCCTCTAAAAAGGTCTTCGATCAGCCTTCTGGATCAAAAGGTAACCCAAGCCTCTTCGATCCAGACCTTACTTCCAAGAATGCACTCTTTTCATTTACTGTTTTTGTCCTTCGATTTTATCCTTTCTTTTGGTTTTCGTCTTAACTTCTTCTAAGCTTTAATTAACATTAAAAAACTACAAAAACATTAGGCTTAGATTTTTATATTAAATTAATTTCGTCAATTAATTAATTAATTATTTTAATAGTTTCATAAAAAACTAAAATTGAATAGACTTAGAATTTTTAATTCAATTTATTTTCATAACAAAAACAAACAAAAAATTCCTTTCACTTAGGATTTTAGACGTATTTTCAATTCATGCGCGCGTTTATTTACTTTCGCATTTTTTTGGATTATTGTAACTTCCTACTGGTTTGTAATAGTCTAATTAGAGTTTTATTTTCCATATTTTACATTTTCAGTCAGACATAATTGTAATTTCCCCAAAGCTTTGTAATAGTCATAGGTTTTACTTTTTGCACTGTATTATATGCCTGTATAAAAACTGCTAGTAAATTAGGTGTGTATGGCAAGAACTAATTAATCAGTCTTAGATCACTAACATCAAGATGAAAATACCTGAAAAAGCACACTATTGCACACTTGCACCCCTAGGGTATTTCCCACTTTGGTTGCCTTTGAAAATGGTCATGTCCCTCGAACGTAGGGATACTCTTAGCAAAGACTCTCAGTTTTAAGTCATCATAAATATCATAGTCCCTAAATGTGCCTACAAGAAATGATCTTGTCCCTCGAGTTTCCTACGAATATATGATGATGTCAATCCCTTCGAAATGCTAAGGTATCCTTACATGTTGCCTTCAATGACCATAAACGTCCCTTACGATATTCCCTCAACATCCAACGATATGGTTACCTACTCACTAATAGTATGATAGAACTATCTAAAGGAAAGGAGAAAAAGAAGACCCTTTTTCGAGTAGGTAGATGGCTGTTAAGTACTTGCTCAAAATTAATTCTTTTTTACACCACACTTTCAAAACTACCTTAAAAAACGCTTTATCACACTCTTGAGGACTGATACAAGAGTTATCATAAAACAGGAAAACTTTTCACAACACACAAACACGAAAGCAATTTTAAAAATGAGCAAGTACCTAAGAGCCCGTGGAAAACCACGGATGGAAAGGGTTCTAACACCTTCCCTTTCCATGATCTACCCCCCTTACTCAAAATCTCGAAAAAAGGTCTTTTTCTGTTCTTTTCACCATTTCCTTTGTTGGATAAAAGAAAATTTGGTGGCGACTCTTACTTACCACAACATTTGCGAATACAAAATGCAAACCATTATTAGACTGTCAGTTCTACCACCGTATCATAGAACTGGCGACTCTGCTGGGGAAAATAATAAAGTGGGGCTTACCTTAGGGTCTAGATCATTTTAAAATTGATTTCTTTGTTTCTCTTGACCGCTTTACTCTTAAGGGTTTTGTTGGGGTATTCTTGTAAAGATCCTACACCCGGATTTGGGGTACCTTTTAGGTAAGTAGCAATAAATTATAGAGGTTGTACAGTGTAGACCGATACAGACGAAGTGGTGGCTACGTTAGCGCGATACTCTGGATTGTACTAATGTTCCTTGATTAAGTCAAGGATAACACTAGGCTTCATCATGGTATCACTAAGTGCTAACTGACCTTTAGAACCTTTAATTGACTCATCCTAGCCATTAGGAAGTAGTGACATAACCGACTTTGAATCCGACCGAAGATTGGTTGATACTCCATACTACACTCATTGAGGCTGGACTTTCGGGATTTTTTTGGCTGCAATACTTCAGTGCGGAGCTGAAATAATTTATGATGGGAATGTCAGTGATATTGAGGCTCCTTAGAACCCAATTACTATTAATAAGATAGGTTGAGCCAACTGAACATTCAAGAGGGTACTTACCTTAAAACCTCATGCAAGCCTTTGAACCTAAGGTCTTTTGTGTGATTTACTTGTGTTTATCTGTGATTTTAAGCATAATTATGACATCATAAACATCATGAAATTCATATATACTAATCATTTCAAGGACCTATTGGATTTACCTCTTTGTTGTTTTGTAGGATATGAATTCAATTCGTAGAAAAACCATCCGGATCCACTTCCCAGAAATTCCCCCCAAGCTCAAGGAATTAGTCTTGAAAGTCCCCTAGGACTCATCATTACACAAAAGACATGGTCACTTACTAAGTTTGGTTACCACCGAATTTAACGAGGGTCTGATGAGTGTCTTATTCCGGATCTTCGACCCTAAGTACCATTGCTTCACATTCCCCGATTATCAACTGGTGCCTACACTGGAAGAATTATCTAAGTTACTTGGTTTACCTATATTGGAGTGAGTACCTTTCACTAGTTTAAAACAAGACCCAGCTTCTAAAAATGTTGTCTTAGCTTTACACTTGAAGCCATCTGACATTGAGTCCAATTGGGAAAAAAGAAGTGGAGTTAAGGGTCTCCTTGCAAATTTTCTGATGAAGAAAGCTCAGATTTTCCTAGATGCTATGAGTTATCATGCCTTCGAAGATGTCTTAACTCTCTTGGTCCATGGGTTGGTCCTATTTCCTAATTAAGATAAATTTATAGATGTGAATGCCATCAACATTTTCCTTGCTCACAATCCGGTTCCAACATTGCTCGGGGATATCCTACATTCTCTCTATACTCGTACTCTGAAGAAGCGAGGAACTCTCATGTGTTGCACCCCTCTACTATATAGGTGGTTTATTTCGCACCTTCCTCAGTCAATAATACAGATCGATTTAGGCTTAAGGTGGATTCGAAGACTAATGTCTCTCTCTCACTCCGACATCCATTGGTGTCCTCGCTCTCAAGGAGACATCTCTTTTATTGATCACTGCGATGAATTTCCTAATGTGCCACTCCTGGGTATTAGAGGAGGCATCACCTACAATCCTTCTTTAGCACTACGTCATTTTGGCTATGCACGGAGAGATGGTCCACCAGATATGCTCATCCAGGGTATTGTGTTCAACTACTCAGATGATTTGCAAAAATTTTGTTAGAGGTTCATCCGCGCTTGGGTCATTGTTAAGTAGACTAATAGTAGGATTTTAGGGCACAAGAACTCCATCCCTTTGGAACCTTACCTCAAATGCCATATGATTCCATCTTACCGGTGATGTTGGAACTTTTCGTTCAAGGGAGTGAGTCCCGTATTATTCTCCATCCGGATATGCCAACGAACATTGAAGAGTTGCAAAAGTCTTGGATCCAGCTCAAGGAAGAATGAGATACTTTTGAGGCTCAATTCTATGCAAGTGAGAAGAAGGTACTGGAATTAACAAAGAAGCTTCACGAAGAGAGGAACCTCAACACCTACCTCAACACCAAGAGGAAGCTCCCAAGAGAGACTTAGAAATTTAGAATTTCCTTTCAATGTTTATCCTGTGTAATCTTTTGTTTCTTTTGAAAATGTACTAATAAAGAGTTTTGTTTCCTGTTTTGTTTAAAAGAGCTTAAATCCAACCAGGTCCTCGAAATCATTGCATACATATATCATACATATCATTGCATAAACAGGTTTTATAGCAGGTTTCTCATCTTCTTCGCTGTTTATTTCAATAGTAAAGAAATGGCTCTCGAATAAACAGTGAAGGATCTACAAACCCAAAGTGCTCAGTTTCAACAAATGATCATGGCTCTGGCCAAGGGGCAAGAGGAACTGAAAGCCCTGATTGTTAAAGAGAAGACCAAGAAGCCAAGGAAGACAACTGGTGTGGTGAATTTGGGAAGGAGGTTCAAAGGACCGCTAAGGCAAGTGGTAGAGCTAACATCTTCGTCAAAAGAAGGAGACAATCAAGAAGGTGAAACAAGAGAGGAAGACCCAAGTCCAAGGGAATCTAATAATGAGACTGACTATAATGAGGAGCAGTATCCTCTGGCCGATGAAAAATACAAACAACTGGAAGAACGTCTGAATGCAATGTAAATCCAGAAGGTACGGGGGCTGGATTTTGAAGAGCTGGGTTTGGTTTCTGGGTTTGTCATCCTGCAAAAGGTTAAGGTGTCGGTGTTTGCCAAATATGATGGTGTTTCATATCCCAAAATGCGTCTCTGATCCTATGTAAGGGAGATCCAGCCTCACACTGCTGAAAAAGACTTATGGGTCCACTTCTTTCAAGATAGTTTATCCGGGACTCAACTAGAGTGGTTCTACCAGCTGGAGGGGACCAATATTCGTAACTGGGAAGACCTGGCTACTGCTTTCTACAAGCAGTATCAGTATAATGCAGACCTTTCTCCCACCCATACACAACTCCAAAGCATGTCTATGGGTTGGAGCGAGAGTTTTAAAGAGTATGCCCAGAAGTTGAGGGATTTAGCAGGAAGAGTCCAACCCCTTGTCTAATAGGGAGTTAGTGGATATGTTTTTGGGCATCCTATCTGGTCCATTTTTCAATCATCTGATTGGAAGCTCCTCAGCTGGCTTTACTGAGTTGATTTTGACAGGACAAAGAGTGGAAGCTGGGATTAGAAGTGGAAAGATTCAGAATGATGCCTCTTCAAGTGCTGGAAAGAGACCTTTCGTAGGAAAAAAAGAGATCAGTGTTGTTTACAATCAACGAAATCAGGGAAGAACTGAGCGTCATCCAGTAGTCGAGGCTGTTATGATATTTAAGCTTGTAGCTATTCAACAATGAAATAATCAGCCTAGAGCAGAAAGACCTGTAAGGCAATTCACCCGGATAAATATGACTTTGTATCAAGTTTTGCCTCATCTACTGAAATCCAATCTGGTTACCTTGAGGGAAGCTCTCAAGAATCCCAACACCATGTCTCCTCGCTACAATCCAAATGATCGCTGTTCTTATCACTCAGAAAGTCCAGGTCATGATACAAACTAATGTTGGGCTTTGAAAAACAAGGTGCAAGACCTTATTGAAGTGAAGGGGATTGAATTTGACGCTCTTGAGATTCCCAATGTTATAACTGCTCCCATGCCCAAGAACGGTCAGGGTGTTAATGCTATTGGAAATGATGTGTCTGTTACTTCTGTTGAGGAACTTCTTACTCCTCTCATGACCGTTAAGTGGAACTTATTGAAAGCTGGTTTATTTCCAGGTTGTGGTGAAGATTTCCAATTATGTTTATCTCTAACGACTCGTTGTTATTTGTTGAAAGCAAATAGAACCTGATGAATGATAAAGAGATCTTGTTTGAAAAGACTCATGTCCCGATTGTTTCTTATAAGGATGTTTCAACCATAACCATTTCCGCCAATCCTCCCAGGGTCTCCACCAAAAGACCAATCAGGATTACATCTGCTCGGAAGTTGGCTCCTCTGATCATCACTATGCCAGGGCCAATCTCACACTCCTCGGACAAGGTTGTCCCTTGGAACAATGGGGCTGACGTCTACTACCTAAAGATGTGAAAAACACAAGAAGGGGGGGTTGAATTGAAAACTTGAATCTAAAAGCTTAATGAAACAATATTTTTATCCTGGTTCGTTTGATCTCAAACTACTCCAGTCCACCCGTCAAGGTGATTTCGCCTCTCTCCAATGAGGTCTTAATCCACTAATCTCAAAAGGATTACAATCACTACTTTAACAACTGTTAAAGTCTTCTTGAGTACAACCACAATCCGGTTAATCTCAAGGAACACAGTTTCAAGACAAATATACAAGAATGTGTGTTGTTGTTTTTCTTACAAAAATTGTTATCACAACTGTGATAATTTACACAAGATTATAGCTTGGAAAGATGAAGAATATTGCTTGCAGCTTTCAATTCGCGTGAGTGGTATCTTGTA
The DNA here is from genome assembly GCA_948472305.1 of Vicia faba. Classification (NCBI taxonomy): domain Eukaryota; kingdom Viridiplantae; phylum Streptophyta; class Magnoliopsida; order Fabales; family Fabaceae; genus Vicia; species Vicia faba. The sequence goes on from OX451740.1 coordinate 1,088,699,740, forward strand.
AATCGTTGTTCATGCGTTCTTGTTTCATTCTTGAACACTGACTTGTTTATATAGTAAGTGGAATAACGTTGATCATAAAGCATGTTTAATGTCATTAACACACTTTCCTTTTGGAGAAGATCTTTTCTGAAGGAAGCCGTTGGAATTGATGTTGTCTTGAATGATCAGTAACGCTTCAGAATCATATCTCCTTATCGCTGATGACGCTTCCGAATATTGATGATTTGGTTTGATATGTTCTTGTTCTGAGTCAGAGTTTACTTTGATTAAGCGCAGGTTCTGGTCATCAATCTTCAGCGTATGTTTTAATTGCTTCAACGTGTAGTACTTATGGCTTATCTTCTGATGCTGATATGATCAGAACTTCTGCATACATAAAATATAATTTTCAAGGTGCATATTTGTTCTTTGTATATTATAATTTATTCTTTGTATTTGTTATCATCAAAACTCTAACCAAGGGTTGTAGAATCAAACTATGTTCTAACATTCTCCCCCTTTTTTATGATGACAAAAACTATATTTTTCAATAAAATATAAGAATAAAAAGTTTAGAAAAACTCCCCCTGAGTTGATTACTTCCCTTAAGTTCCTTGAGCATCAGAGTTTAACTTTATCTTTCATCAGAGTTTGTACCTGTTCAAGCTTTCAGAAGATAAAGGTTAAGTAGTCTAGGATGTTTGAGACTTCTGTCTCAGTAAACCGTTATTTAAAATATCTTACTTTCTCCCCCTTTTTGTCAATTATCCAAAAGGCAATATAATCAGAGCAGAAATAGGAATTATATTAAAAATTAGAAGCAATAATAAGTTTCAGAACAGAAGTGGTAAAACAAAACGTTACAAATAAACAAATTTAAAACTGAAAAGAATCTAAGAGGGAGGAGGAAGGCGTGTGAACAAAGCTTCCTAGCAAGCCCTTGATCTGGGTGTTAGATTCTTCTTGTTTTCCCAAGATGCTCTTGATCTCTTTGTTTGTGTCCTCCTGCTTATCCAACCTTTCCTTGATAACAACATTTGATCTCTTTAATTCTTCCAGAGTTTGCATGACATAGGAAGGAGCTGGAGATTCTTCAGTATCTGGACGCGCTTCTCATAACATTCTGTAGCTTGATCACATTGAACCATTTCCTCTACTGAGATCATCTCTTCTGGAACAGCAGTCATGGAGAGACCTTCTGATTCTGGTTGAACTTCATCTGAGGGATGATGTTCTGACCAGGGAGCATTATCCAGAGAGAGAATATCTTTATTGAGTAGCAAGCTCATAACTTGGTCTTTAAAATCCTTTAGCGTAGCAATGAAATTCTGTTGAACCTGTTCATAGCTTTGTTCTTTCAGCTTCTGTGTTACAGAAATAAGCCAATTTCTGAATTTGGTCCATATGTAATCAGAAGTAGCAGGATTAGTCATCTCATGACTAGCATGCTTCAAAGAGGTTATCCATTCCTGCATTCCTGTTTCAAACATCAACAAACTTGTACCAACATCTAATGTGGTTTGAGTTGGTTTTGGTTGGGGAATGGCAGTTTTATGAGAGATAGCTGCTAGTTTTTCCAGCACAGTTGGATCAATGACAAGTCTTGTGAAGTCAGCTGGATTATTATTGGTTGAAGGAGTGGGAGAGTTAGGTATGATAATTGGAATGGTAGGAGAGTTTGGTGGTGTGGATTCTAGAGAAGAAGGAATTTGTGGAATGTCCAGGATGGTGAGAGGCATGCGAATAACAAGTAGTTCAGTGATTCCTGGGATGGGGATTGTATTAGAATCAGAAGTAGGTTCTTCAGATTGGTTGGTTGAAACATTGTGAGGTTCTGGTTCATGGGTCTCAGATGGTTGATTCTCAAAAGTTTGAGCTTCTGGTTGTTGTTGTTCAGGTTGAGGTGTTGGTGGGTAAGGAATATCTTGTTGTGGAGAGAGAGGTAGTGGAATATCTTGTGGAACATCTGTTGTTGTTTCAGAGTTTGGATTATCAGGGGTTTGAGGATTTGGATTTTGTGGAGTGGGAGCTAAGATGTCTTGGTCAAAAGAGTCAATATCAGACAGAACTTTGGCAAGTTCTGGTTGAGTTTGTTCATGATTTGGATTAAGAGGAAGGGAGTCAGTTTCATTTAGACTTAGAGTTTCTGATGGATCAAAACCTATGTTAAAGTCATCAAAATTTTGTGGATTTGGATGTTCCAGTTTGGTAGTTATGGTTTCAGATGTTGATATAGTTATTGATTCTAAAACAGTAACAAAGGAAGGATTACCTTTCTTCCTGGAAGCTTTTGGAGTCTTCTGAGATGGTCCTTCTGCTGCAGCTTTCCTCTTCTTGGTCTTCTTTAGAATAACTTCTGGAGCAGCTTGATGCAAGTCCTGGATGTTTATTTTTGGTGCAGTGCTGTTTGCCTTACACGCATCCATATATCTGACAATTATCTCTGGCTTGGAGTCAATCTCAGATAAAAGAGGAAAATCATCCAAAGGAATTCTTCTGGAAGTGATGGTTTCAAAAGAAGTAACGTTAGGTTCCTTCTTGATGTTCTCAATGATTTTCATCTTTTTCAGATTTTTTGCGTTCAGAGGCTTCTCAGTAGTTGCTTCTAGTGAGTTGATTTCATGTGCTTCAGTCAAATGCTCTATCATCCTATTCTCTGTCAGAATATCTGATATGAGTCTTCCTAGGGGTATCCAGTCCCTTTTGGTATGCTCATCTTCTCTTGTTTCCTTTACACTGGTCCTCAGATGATTAAATAGCAAGTGAGGGAGGTTTACCTTAGTCTTCTTGGAGATAAAGTAGATCAGAAACTGCTGATCAATGTGTATGTAGTCAGGAGAGCTAGTTGGCTTCCTGTGGTTGATGCATCCCAGAATTATTTTAGCCCAAATTCTATGATGATCCTTCAGATCCCTAATCTTGCTGGAGGGAAGGCCCAGAGTAAATATTTCCCTAGCAATAGAAGCTAAATCAGAACATCTTTCAGGCATGTTGTTGCACCCCAAAATTTTCCCTCCCATATTCTTCAAGATTTGTCAAGATCAATCTCCAAATGATTCAAAATCTCTCAAGGGTTGCACAGTCCAATTGCCTCCTGACACAGTCAAAATTAGGGTTTTGGTTCTTGCAAGGAAGTTGAGGTTTTCAAGGGTCCAATCAAGTCCCATATGCCTATATACATTGGCAAGCATCTACATGTCAAATTTCAAGGCCCACAGCATCAAATTGCATAGTCAAAAGCCCTAATTGCTTCACAGTCAATTGCAGGGGCAAAATGGTCATTTGGCAGTCAAAAGTCAAAAATTTTGGTCAACATCTTATTTTGAAGCCACAGTCATCATTTTATCAAGTCTTGATAATGATTCCACAAGCATGGCTCAAAAATCATCAAGATGCAAAAAGTTGCTATTTTTGGACAATTGAAAAGTCAACTGTAACTTGACCAAGGCATAACTTTTTCATGGTTTATCAGAAAAATCACATCCAATGCTCATTTTGAAGGGGATGACATTTCCTACAACTCATATTCACACTCCAAGTCCAAGAAATACTCTCACAAAAAGTTATCAATTTCTACATTATAGGTCATTTTCAAAAGTCAACAAAAAGGCACTTTAAGTCAAAGACCATAACTTGAGATTGGTGAATCAAAATGACATGGGACCAAAGGCATTGGTTAGAGGACTTCACAACCTTTCCAAAATGTCCAAGAACATGTTCATAGCTTCACAATTGAGCAAGATATGCATTGGAGAATTTGGGAAATTTTTGGGAATTTGCAAAAGTCAACTTTGCCCAAAACACTTCATTTTTGCTAATGGGCCTCAAATTCTTTCTGGAATCTTTACCCAAGGCTTATGCACGACCAATTAAGATTAATTTTAATTATTTTCTTTTTTTTATTAATTATTTGGATTTTTAATTGATTAATAATTCATTTAATTAATTTAATTGTAGGAAAATATCAAAACATGGTTTTCAAATCTTTTTATGAAGTAAATGAGATCAGGGCAAGCTGGCAATTCGTGTACATATCAAGGACATCAAAATCACCAAATTTTGGCAAGTTTTATCAATCAAAAAAGTTGGAAAAGATTTGATTAAAATCAAATATTGCAAACATGAATACAATGGATTCTTGACCAAGATTTGCCCTAGTTTTCATTCTACTATATATGCTGAAGAAAACCCTAAAGCATTTCACGTGCAAAAGCTGCTGAGAACACCATAACCAAATTGCAAAAAGTCAAGAAAAAACTCAAAACTGAAATCAATCTTCCAGGAGAATTCCAAACCTTTTCTTGATTCAAACATCTTGCATAAGTCTCCAGAAACAATTTGCAACCAAGAACGAGTCCTAACATTCAAAGAATCATCCACAACAAGTCCCACGGTTTGAATATTTTTCCATAATCGCATATCCTTATTCATGCATTTTTAACCTCTTTTTTGGATTGATTTGTGTTAATAGGACCATTCTGAAGCTATTGGTATGATTCAATTTGATTATGGTGTTCTGAATCAAAAACCACCATTGAAGAACTTTAGGGTTTCGAAGCTTGAATTTTAGGGCTTTCCACATACAGAAAAATTGGACATTGAAACGTACATGGTTGAATTCGTCAAGGCCAGACGAATTCAACCCAACCATTGCGCCTTTTTTATATTACCTGTAGCCCTAATCGCTATTTTTGACATTTGCATTTTGTGGGGGTTTAAAACCCCGGCTATTTGATTGTTTTGGTTACAGGCCAGGTGAAGAAGATGATACGTGGAAGCATGTGACTGGGGCATTCAAACTCTTGGCGCGTTTTTTCTGATTTCCAGCATAGTTATCATTCTTAATATATTATATTTGTTGGTTATTACGTTAACAAAGACAACGCGATGGCTCAGTGGTTGATGACGTGCTTGGCAATTGTTGGGACCTGGGTTTGATTCCCAGGTCCACCCAATATTTGTTTCTATTTTTCATAACATGATCTCATGCAGCTTTCCAATACGTTCCACCATGAACTTCAACCAACAATGCGCCATGTGTCTCTCAGCATACATCCAATGGCCAGGAGATGAAGAGCATGGTACTCCCTAGTCAACAAGCGTGTGGTCAATCCCCAAGGTCAACGAGACTTGCTTCTTAATGGGCCTGAATTCCAGAATAATACCTCCACATTGGACCATCAAACCCCCCCTGGTTTTGCTATTTTATTTTATTTTCTTTTTTCCCTTTTAATTATCTCACAACTAATTATTATTATTATTAACCAATAAACTAATTTTTCATAATAAATTCAGAAATCAAAAATTGTAAATATATTTATTATTTTTACTATTAACTATTATTTTTGTAAATAAATATTGACAATTAACTTAGTTTAATTTAGGCTTAATTTTCACCTTTTTCTCAATAAATAAAAGTTATGTAGAATTAGGGTTCGACAATTTTCAATTATATTTTATTAATTAATCATTATTCTTATTAATTATTATTATCTTTGTAAATAAAATGTAAATTAATTAATTTAGTAAATTAGGTTAACTTGGACTTTTTTTAAATAATTAAAATTAACTTAGAACTAGGGTTTTTCTTAACTTTTAATTTTAATTCCTTTTTATTTTCATTAAAACATTAAAAAACGTAAAAACATTTTTCTTTTTAATTAATTAATTAATTAGTAAACTAGGGTTAATTTTAATTAAATTCAAAGGACCAAAAAACTCATATTTTCTCAAAAGGGTCAAAAACCCTAGGACGTTCCAATTTAACTCTTTCGCACACTATCTTATTTTTGATTATTTGTGTAACTGCTCAATGGATGTAATAGTAATTAGGATTTACCGCTTTCTTTACTTTCCGCACTTTTTTTTCCAAAACGGGTTATGTTTTTGGCGATGTATAAACTCGCGCCTTGTAATAGCGTAAATTCATATTTCCGCACTTTAATTTTCCGCACTCTTAACTGTTAATATGCATGAAAGACTGAATGACAAATTAAAAACAACTCGTAGCTCACAAATAACATGTACAAGATAAACATTAACTGAATTCAACACACATGCACATGCCACTCTTAGGGTACGCCTCACTTGGTTGCCTCGACGTGGTCATTGAGTATAGGGTGTCTTAGAGGTCGCCCTCCTGTCTAAAGATCCAGTCGCCTCGAAACGGTTGCCTCGGATAAAAGGATCTAGGACATTAGGGTTACTTCTAAGGTGTCCTACTATTGCTTCGGTGACCACACATGTCCCTTAATCGAATTGACCCGAACACCTCCAACGACGGTGCTACCTACCTCTCAATGGTGGGATAGCACTGTCTAAAGGACTCTTACACAGCCTAATTCCTTAGAGTAGGTAGATTCTCATAGGTACTTGCTCTTTTCAAAACAAACAAAAACATACTTTTCGCACTTACACTTTCAAAAAGTTTTCAAACAAATATTTCATACACTCTTGAGGACAGATACAAGAGTTACCTAGAAATTTTTCAAACGAAACTTTTTCAAAACCCACACACACTTGAAAAGAAAACAATTTTTGAAAACATAAGAGCAAGTACCTAAGAGCCCGTGGATAACCACGGATAGAAAGGGTGCTAACACCTTCCCTTTCTATAAATCTACCTCCCGAACCGAGAGAAATCTCAAAGAAGGAATTTTGCTGTGCTTTTGTCCTTTCCATGTTGGAGAACATAAAAGACGGTGGCGACTCTTGCTTACCGCGACATTTCGCGAACCAACTTTAAAACAGTCAGTTCTATTTCCACCGATCACAGAACTGGAGACTCTGCTGGGGACTTCTTATAAAAGTGAGGTGTACCTTAGGATTAGACCACTCTTGTTTTCAATTGCTTGCTTTGATTGCTTTAATATTGTGGGCCTGTTTTGGGAGTTTCATAGATCCTAACCCGGATCTGGGGGATACCTTTTAGGTAGCAACAAACTGTGAGGGAACTGTGCGGGGTATACCGACACGGTTGAAGCACTTGCTACATTGATGTGGCACTTTGGTGAGTACCGGTAACCCTTGAGTCAAGTCAAGGAGAGTACGGGGCCGCCGCGTGGTGTCGTGAAGCATCAACTGACCTTAGGAACCTTACTTGACCATCCTGGCCTCTTTAGGGGTAGTGAGATGACCGACTTTGGTGCAGTCCGAAGCTCGTAGATACTCGATACTACACTCATTGAGGGTTGTTTTCTGGGAATATTTTGATCGCCAGTTCAGTGGCTAAATCAAAACAATGAACATAGAAAACAACCCTATGATATTGAGCTCCTTAGAACCCGGTTACTTTTGATAGGACAGGTTTTGAGCCCACCAACTTCAAGAAGGTAGTACCTAGACCTCATGTTGGCCTAAACTCTAAGGGCTGTCTGGTCTGACTTGTGTGCCTTATCATGTTTGCCTTTTCTGAATACTTGTGGTGTGTCTTTACCATAACATCATAACATCATAAAGCATCATATGAATTTACTAACCACTTCAAGGGTTCGAATCTTCATCTTTGTTCTTGTTTTGTAGGACATGGAAACTATCCGCAGAAAGACAATTCAGATCAACCTTGTAAGGATCCCTCCTCAGCTTAAGTAGCTTACATCCAGGATTCCCGAGAGCTCTTCTTTCAGTGAGAAACATGGCAGACTCATCAGCTTGGTCAACACCAACATTGAAGAAGATATGATAAAGGTTCTCTTCCAGTTCTTTGACCCTTTGCATCACTGTTTTACTTTCCCGGATTATCAATTGGTACCCACTTTGGAAGAGTTTTCTCAGCTGCTGAAGATCCATATCCTTAGTCAACTACCCTACAACGGTACGGAAAGGGAACCAAAACTAGAAGAGGTTGCTAAAGCATTATACCTACAACCATCTGACATCAAGGGACATTGGGAAGTTAGAAGTGGTATCAAAGGATTTTTGGCAAAGTTCCTGTTTGAGAAGGCCCAAGAATGTTGGAATTCCCTTGACCTACAAGCCTTTGAAGAAGTTGTGGCTCTCCTTGTCTATGGGTTGGTGTTGTTCCCGAATCCCGATCAGCTTATTGATATCAATGCCGTCAAGATCTTCATGTCCAGGAATCCTACACCTACGTTGCTTGGGGACATCCTTCACTCATGTTACACTCGAACCATGAGAAAAAGAGGTGTCCTCATGTGCTGCACTCCTCTCCTGACAAGGTGGTTTATTTCGCACCTTCCACAATCAGTTTTGAAGAACGAGCGGGGTTTGAGATGGTAACAATGATTAATGACTCTTATGCATGCTGATATACATTGGTGTCCTCGGTCCAGAGAGAATGTCACCATCATTGATCGTTGCGGAGAGTTTCCAAATGTTCCTTTACTTGGAATCAGAGGAGGCATTACTTACAACCCATGTTTGGCTTTGAGACAGTTTGGATATGCTCGAAGGGATGGCCCTCATGACATGTTGATTCCTGACATAGTTTTTGACTTCGACAACGATGCACAAGGACTTCGCCAGAGATTTATCAAAGCTTGGAGGATGCCCAACAAGGTAGATAGCAAGACACTGGGGCACAAGAACTCCATCCCCTTGGAGCCTTATCTCAAGTGGGTACGAGCCCGCTCCCAGAAGTTGGTGATGCCATATCCTCATGTTCTCCCTGTGATCAAAGAACCAGTCTTGGAAGGAGAGGTGCCCTACACCATTCAACATCCTAACATGCCAACATCTTGGGAGGAAATGCAAAAGAGCTGGATCCAACTCAAGGAAGAACGGAATTCTCTTGAATCCAGTCTACATGCCAGTGAGAAGAAGGTCTTGGAGCTCACCCGCCTACTGCACGAGGAAAAGACTCTCAATACTTACATAGCTCCAAAGAGGATGCGCAGTGTCTTTTAGGATTAAATTATTTTGTAATGTTTTGCCCATGAGGCCTTGATGTACTGAATAGATTATTTCTTAATAATAACGTGTGTTCCTTTTTGTCTACAACAAATTTGAACTTTCGAACCCTTGAATGCATTGCATAAGTAGCATATCATGCATCATGTGCATAACAGGTACTCTTTTCCTACAGGTTGCTTAATCTTCTTTGCTGTTTATTTCAGCAGTCTCATCATGAATCCTGAATCATCTACTGAGCAATCCATCAAGGCCCTCCAGGCCCAGAACGCCCAGTTCCAAGAGTTGATCATGAGCTTAGCCCAAGGTCAAGAGGAATTGAAGGCTCTGTTGGTGAAGAAGAAGAAGAAGAGAACTGTACTGTTCAACACTAGACGGAGGTTTGGTAATACACTGCATAATGAGGCTGATCAAGCTGCTTCCTCTATGGGGAAAGGCAGTCCCCAAGGGGGAGGGGTTCCTAGTCCTGTAGTCTCTGACAACGAGACAGATTTCAATGATGAACAGTACCCTCATGTTGAGGACAGGTACAAGTAACTAGAGGACCCTCTGAGTGCCATGGAGATTCAGCATGTGCCTGGGTTGGATTTTGGAGATCTGGGTTTATCTTCGGGGGTGGTGATCCCACACAAGTTCAAGGCACCTTCTTTTGTGAAGTATTACGGGGCTTCCTGCCCTAAACTGCATCTCAGATCCTATGTGCGGAAGATCCAACCGTATACTGCAGACAAGAACTTATGGATCCATTTCTTCTAGGATTGCCTTTCAGGGGCTCAACTCGAGTGGTTCTATCAGCTGGATGGAGCCGGTATTCGAAACTGGGAGGACTTGGCTACTACTTTTTATAAGCAGTATCAGTATAATGCCGACCTCGCTCCTACACGTACCCAACTCCAGGGTATGTCGCTAGGATCGGGAGAAGGTTTTAAGGAGTACGCGCAAAAGTGGAGGGACCTGGCTGGCAGGGTGCAGCCACCGTTGACTGACCGTGAACTCTTGGACATGTTCTTGGGGACCCTGTCTGGGCCGTTCTTCAACCACCTTATTGGTAATTCTTCTGCAGGGTTTATATACCTCATTCTGACTGGTGAGAGGATAGAAGCTGGTATGATGTCGGGGAAGATACAAAAAGGTGCATCCTCAAGTTCTGAAAAGAAGCCTTTCAAGAAGGAAGCTAGTGTTGTGTATGGTCCCAGAAGATAAAATAAACCGGATTGCCGCCAAGCTATCAACGCGGTGGTTATTTCTAAGCCTGCTGCTCCTCCTCAGCAATACAACCAACCAAGGGGTGAGAGACCCAAAAGGCAGTACACTCGGCTTAGTATGACCCTCTCTCAGATATTGCCGCAACTGCTGTCAACCAATCTGGTAACCGTCAAAGAAGCTCCGAAGGTGGTAAACACAACATCTCCGAAGTATAACCCCAACGCCCGCTGTGCTTATCACTCTGATAGCCTGGGGCATTCTACTGATGATTGCTGGGCTCTAAGGAATAAGGTCCAGGACCTTATTGATGCTAAGGAAATACAGTTCGAGGCGCCCGAAAGGCCCAATGTTGTGACTGCTCCCATGCCCCAGCATGGAGTCAGTGTTGTGGAAGAAGACCGGTATGTGGCCTCTGTGGAAGATATTGTTGCTCCGTTATTGGCTGTCAAGAGGAACCTGTTACTGGCCGGTTTATTTCCGAGATATGGTAAAGGTTGCCTTCTATGTGCTGTTTCACCTGCTGGTTGTCCTTTGTTGAAGTCAGGCGTCCAAAACCTGATGGATAACAAAGAGATCTTGTTCGAGAAGATTGTTGTTCCTGTTATCCCTACTGAAGAAGTGTCCGTTGTCACCATTTTCAACAATCTTACCAAGGCTCCTCCGAGGAAGCCTGTCCAAATTATGCCTGTTCAGAAGATTGCTCCTATCATCATCACTGTCTCGGGGCCCCTCCCCTATAAATCTTACAAAGCTGTCTCGTGGCACTATGGGGCAAATATTTATGTGCTCGGAGTAAAGCAAGAGTTCAATACTAGTATCGGCATCAGTAACATCACCGGTCCTGCTAAAGTTACTCGCAGTGGCAGACTCTTCTCGCCTGATATTTCACCTCCAGCTATTTAGAGACCTCTTGTTATCACACCTGCCAGTGTGCCTATTTCCCCTCCTGATCAGGTTTTTACCCCTGCTGCCGAGTCATCTGACACTCGGGGCAAGGGGATGGCTACCGATGTGCCTGCCCAGATGGAGGCACCGAAGACTGTTACTGTTGAAGCCTCCCAGCAAGAGATGGAAGAGATTCTCAAGATTATCAAGAAGAGTGATTTCAACGTCGTTGAACAGCTGGGGCACACCCCCTCTAAGATCTCTATGCTATCACTATTCTTGTGTTCAGAGGTCCATGCCAAGGCCCTGATTTCCTTCCTGAATACGGCCCATGTGCCACAAGAAACGTCTGCTGATCAATTTACTGATTGTGTGGCCAACTTAACCGCTGATAATGGGTTGGGTTTCTCTGACGCCGATCTGACGGCTAAGGGAAAGAACCACAATGATGCCCTGCATGTCTCCATTGAATGCAGAGGCACTACTCTTGCCCATGTGTTGGTAGACACCGGTTCTTCGTTGAACGTATTGCCCAAGAAGGCCCTAGACAGGTTGGATTGTGAGGGTTTAGAGCTCAAGCCTAGTAACATTATTGTCCGGGCCTTTGACGGGTCGAAGAGGATGTTACATGGTGAAGTGGACATTCCAATCAGGGTTGGTTCTCAAGTTTTTGATTCAATGTTCTATGTGGTGGACATTCGTCCATCCTATTCTTGTTTGCTAGGTCGTCCTTGGATCCACAAGGCTGGAGCTGTGACCTCCACATTACATCTGAAGCTTAAGTAACCGGTCAGAGGAAAGATTGTTACAGTGCAAGGGGAGGAGGAATATATGGTTAGCCACCTTAACTCGTTCCGGTATATAGAGATGGACGGGGAGTTCATTGAGACCCCCTTTCAACACTTTGAAGAGGTGCCTCCAACATTAGCGTCAGCAGAGACTGTGACTGAAGAAGACTCTCCTTTGAAGATGGCTTCCTTAAAGGATGCCCGGGCTGTGATTGAGAAGGGTGAGTGTGCAAACTGGGGCCGACTTCCTGATTTTACTCCGAAGACTGACAAGTTTGGGCTGGGTTTCACTGCAGAGGCTCAGAGGGCTGTACATAAAGAAAGGATTGGAAGACCTCCCGTATTCATCACCAACCCGGGAGTGAATGCTATTGAAGACAATGCGGAGGAATCTGAATTCGACAGCTGGATCTACCCAACGATCGACGGTGGACTAAGCAACTGGACCGCTAAAGATCACATACCTATCACTTTTGTCACTCAATAATGAACTCCTTTGTTTTAAATTTGTAACGAACAATAATTTGAAACTTTATGGCTCGGTGTCTTACCCGGGGCACCGTGGCTTCATTTATGAGGGCTTATTATTTGTCATTTTCATATATCATGAATAAAAACATTGGACGTTTTTTGCATTTCAAATCTTGTGCTCCCTTTCTTTCTTTATCTATTGCAAAACAACTATATTTACACACACTCACATATACAGGTTCCAATCCACTCTGGATCTCACTGGTAACGACTCTGTTACTGCCAGTTATGACTTCGAATATCCGATCAACTTAGCCGAAGACGAAGGTGAAGATGATTGCGAAGTGCCTGGTGAGCTTGCAAGGCTGCTACTCCAGGAAGAGAGGGCCATTCAGCCACATGAAGAGCTAGTGGAAACGGTAAATCTGGGTACTGAGACAGACAGAAAGGAAGTCAAGATTGGTGCCAATCGAGAGCTCGGTGTGAAACAACGGTTGATTCAAATGCTGCATGATTATGTGGAAATCTTTGCCTGGTCTTACGAAGACATGCCTGGTTTGGATACCGACATTGTGGTTCATCACTTGCCTACCAAGGAAGACTGCCCTCTGGTTAAACAAAAGGTTCGCCGTATGCGTCCAGAGATGTCCGAGAAAATCAAAGCTGAGGTTATGAAACAATTTGATGCCGGGTTTCTAGCAGTGACTTCTTACCCTCAGTGGGTTGCCAACGTGGTTCCAGTGCCGAAGAAGGATGGTAAGGTCCGAATTGTGTTGACTACAGGGATTTGAACAGGGCGAGCCCTAAGGATGACTTCCCTCTACCCCACATTGATGTTTTGGTTGACAATACTGCTCAGCAAAAGGTGTTCTCCTTCATGGACGGTTTCTCCGGTTATAATCAGATCAAGATGGCTCCTGAAGACATGGAGAAGACCACTTTTGTTACTCAGTGGGGCACCTTCTGCTACAAGGTCATTCCTTTTGGGTTGAAAAATGCTGGGGCAACCTACCAACATGCCATGGTTGCTTTATTTCATGACATGATCCATCATGAGATAGAAGTATATGTCGACGATATGATTGCAAGGTCCCAAACTGAGGAGGAACACCTTGACCATCTATAGAAGCTGTTTGACCGTCTGAAGTTGTACAAGCTGTGGTTGAACCCGAACAAGTGCACCTTTGGGGTGAGATCCGGAAAATTGCTAGGCTTCGTCGTGAGCGACAAAGGTATTCAAGTGGACCCTGCCAAGGTGAAAGCCATACAAGAGATGCCAATTCCCAAGACAGAGAAAGAAGTCAGAGGCTTTCTAGGACGGCTGGACTACATTGCCCGATTCATCTCGCATCTAACTGCTACCTGTGAACCAATCTTCAAGCTGCTGAAGAAAGATCAAGTAGTACGTTGGAACGATGAATGTCAGGCTGCTTTCGACAGAATCAAAGAGTATCTGCAAGAACCACCCATTCTTATGCCACCAGTTGAAGGGAGACCTCTAATCTTATACTTAACAGTACTTGACAGCTCAATGGGGTGTGTGCTGGGGCAGCATGACGAGTCTGGCCGAAAAGAGCACGCTATTTATTACCTTAGCAAAAAGTTTACCGACTGTGAGACCCGATACTCACTGCTCGAGAAAACTTGTTACGCTTTGGTATGGGCTGCTCGCCGGCTGAGACAGTATATGTTGACTCACACTACTCTCTTGATTTCAAAAATGGATCCAATCAAGTAGATATTCGAAAAGCCTGCCTTGTCCGGAAGAATAGAAAGATGGCAAATGATCTTGACCGAATACGACATCCAGTACACTATGCAAAAAGCAATCAAGGGAAGTGTATTGGCAGACCATTTGTCACACCAGGCAGTGGACGACTACCAATCTATGAACTTTGAGTTTCCAGACGAGAACATCATGGTAGTGACTGATTGTGAAGTACCTGGACCGGATGAAGGACCTGAGGAAGGATCTTGATGGTCTATGCACTTTGAAGGAGCCTTAAACGCTTTGGGTAATGGTATCAGCGTCGTGATCATATCCCCTAAAGGCAGTCATACTCCACTTACCGCCCGGCTATGTTTCAACTGCACCAATAACATGGCGGAGTATGAAGCATGTATCATCCGTCTTCAAGCTTCAATTGACTTAAGGATCAAGTTTTTGAGTGTCTTCGGAGATTCCGCTCTCGTGATCAATCAGATCAAAGGCGAGTGGGATACGAAACACCCAAATCTTATTCCTTACAAAGAGTGTGTGTTGACATTGATCCCCCACTTCACAGAGATAACTTTCGAACACTTCCCAAGAGAGGAGAATCAGTTGGCGGACGCGCTGGCTAAGATGTCTTCCATGTTCAAAGTCAAATGGGATAACGAAGCTCCCCGGATCATTATTTGGAAATTGGATGAACCTGCATATTGCTGTGATATTGAGGTTGAAGAGGTAACTGAAAAACCCTGGTATCTTGAAGTGAAGAGGTACTTGGAAGCTCAAGAATACCCCGAAGGCGCATCTGTCAACGACAAAAAGTTTCTGAGAAGATTCGCGGCAAAGTTCTTCCTCAGCAACAGCATTCTCTACAAGCGAAACCATGATTCAACCTTACTGCGTTGTGTGGATAAGACTGAAGTAGAAAGAATCATGGCAGAACTGCATGAAGGTACCTTCGGAACGCATTCCAGTGGACATACCATGGCAAAGAAAATCCTTCGGGCAGGATATTTCTGGTCCACAATGGAAGCCGACTGTTACCAACATTCTCGGACATGTCATAAGTGTCAGATCTATGCTGATAAGGTGCACGTTCCTCCAGTTCCTCTGAACATCTTGACAACACCTTGGCCTTTTGCAATGTGGGGCATTGATATGATCGGCGAGATCAGACCTATGGCATCCAACGGGCATCGCTTCATCCTGGTAGCGATTGATTACTTCACAAAGTGGGTTGAAGCAGCTTCCTATGCTACCGTAACCAAGAACGTCGTGGCACGGTTTATTCGGCATAACCTGATCTGTCGATACGGCATCCCAAAGAGAATCATTACGGACAATGGTACCAATCTTAATAACAAGATGATCACTGAGCTCTGCGAGCAATTCAAGATACAACACCACAACTCTTCTCCTTACCGGCCAAAGATGAATGGGGTTGTAGAAGAGGCGAATAAGAACATCAAGAAGATTGTGCAGAAGATGACAGTGACCTACAAAGATTGGCCCGAGATGTTACCGTTTGCTCTTCATGGGTACCGCACCTCAGCACGGACGTCAACAGGGGCAACACCCTTTTCCTTGGCCTATGGCATGGAGGCAGTCTTGCCTATCGAAGTCTAGATACCCTCTCTCCGGATAATGAAGGATGCAGGTTTGAGCAAAGATGACTGGATCCAGACTCGGCTTGATCAATTAAACCTGATTGACGAAAAGAGACTCACTACTATTTGTCATGGTCATACGTACCAAAAACGGATGATCAGGGCATTTAACAAGAAAGTCAGACCACAAGAGTATCAAGTCGGAGACCTGGTAATCAAGCGCATCATCCTCCCTCAAAGTGATCCCCGGGGCAAATGGACCCCTACGTACGAAGGGCCATTTATGGTTAAGCATATCTTCTCAAGAGGAGCTATGATTCTAACCACCATGGATGGTGACGACCTTCCTCACCCCGCCAATGCAGACATAGTAAAAAGATACTACGCATGAATTAAAGACCCGCTAGGTTGACACACCTAGGAAAAAATAAGGGCTTCCCGGCGAACCAAAAGGGTTCGGGCAAAAATAAGGGATGAAATGAAAAAAAGTTGTACACCCGGCAAGTCGAAAACCTGAAAAGGCGGCATGGGCAAAAATGGGTATCCCGGTGGACTGAAAACCCAAAAGGGCGGTCCAGGCAAAAGTTAGGGATAAGCGTAATACTATGTCTCATTGGATCACCTTGCATCCAGAATTCGGCATCAACTATCAGGCTCAGACGGCATCGATCAATTAGCTTCATCTTCAACTAAGCAGCCAAGTGATGAGACGCTTGAAGACATAAAGGCAATAGCAGAGTTGGAACCCAGTGGGATTTTTTCACATAGTTGTTTTGTTTTCCTTTTCACAAAATTGTAAACTCTATGTTGTTCGGCGGTGTTCTCTTAATAGGACGTCAGCCTCTTGTACATAAACGCCTATTTACAGGAAAATTTCAAAATCAATACAAGTTCATCTTTTCCAGACAAATTGCCAATTATTTTTATTTTTTCTGTTTTGTTTTGCAAAGAACGTCCAATGTTCATTTTTGATATATGCATTTGACACTAATTGCTAACTCATAAATATTTGCATGAGAAACAAAGGACTAATTACAGGTGACAATGGAAACAGGGGCAATAATGAGTTGTCTAAGCAATCTAATTGTTCCGTCCACCAAGGTACCAAGGTAGGTTCAGCTGAAGAACATGACCAGGATATCTTCACTCCCCGCAGAGTAAGATAAGATGCAGCAATACTCTCCCCCGAGCAGAGTTGGTCTCCCATCAGCCCCGAAAAGGCACAGTATCCCCAGCAAGTCAGCAACGCTCTCCCCAAGCAAAGTTAGCCCATTCAGCCCTGGAAAAGTTGGGTATCCCTAGAAAATCTCAATATTCCCCAGCGGAGCATACAAATATTCCCCTACAAGCATCCCCGGCAGTCTTGATCTAAGATTGTTCCCCGGCGGAATACCAGACATCCCAGTGGAGCCATTTCCCCAGTACAGTCCAAAGAGTTTCCCCAGGAGAGTTGAATCAATCTCCCCAGTAGATTCGGGAAGCTTATCCCCAGTAGATTCTGGAAGCTTATCCCCAGTAGATTCTGGAAGCTTATCCACTGCAGAGTGCAAAAGCATCTCCCCGACCATGTTCAAAGGTTCTCCCCTGAGATTTCTCCTCCAAAAGCCGTTACTAGGCCTGTGATCATTCCTACTGTTGTTCCTACTAATATTACCACTATAATTCCTGTGATTACCCCTGTTGCCACCCCTATCACTGAGTCGGCTGAGACTCGGGGCAAAGACATATTGATTGAGCCTGTCCAGACGAAGGAACATTCAGAATCTATTCCAAAGGCTTCCAAGAAGAAAATTAAAGAAATCTTGAAGATAATAAAGAAGAGCGACTACAATGTGTTCGAACAGTTGGGGAAGACCCCTTCCAAGATTTCTATGTTAGCCCTACTATTTTGCTCCAAAGCTTATGCAAAATATTTGGTGAAATTCCTCAAGACCGCCCATGTGCCACAAGAAACCTCCGCTAACCAATTTGAAAATTATATGTCCAGTTTGACGGCCGAAAACGGTTTGGGTTTTTCTAATGCTGATCTAACACCCAAAGGGAGAAAACCTAATGATGGGCTTCATGTCTCCGTCGAATGTAGAGGCACTGCTTTGGCCCATGTTTTAGTAGATACCGGTTTATCATTGAACATGCTTCTTAAGAAGGCTCTGGACAGATTGGACTGCGAAGGTTTAACCCTAAAGCCCAGCAACATTATAGTATGGGCTTTCGATGGATCAAAAAGAATGGTGCATGGGGAGGTGGACATCCCCATCAAAGTTAGTTCTCATACCTTTGACTCCACCTTCTACGTAATGGATATCAGACCATCTTATTCTTGTTTGTTGGGTCGCCCTTGGATCCATGGGGTTGGAGCTGTCATGTCCACTATGCATCACCTGATGAAGTACCCAGTAAAAGGAAAGATTATCACGGTACATAGTGAAGAGGAATACATGGAAAGCCACCTGAACTCTTTCATGTATGTGGAAATGGATGGCGAGTTCATCGATACTCCGTGTCAGAACTTCAAAGAGGTGCGCCAGACCATGGCTACAACTGAGACTATTACCAATAAGCCGAAGATCACCAGACCTCCCTTGAAAATGGTTTCTCTCAAGGACGCCAAAGCAGTTATTGGAGAAGGTGGATGTACCATCTGGGGCCAACTCCCTAATATTCCATACAAATCTGATAAGTTTGGTTTGGGTTTCTCTTTAAGGGCTCAAAGGGCTATTCGTCATGCTCGTTCTAGAGGACCTCCCCTACACATCAGCAACCATGGGGTCAACGCCTTAGAAGACAGTGATGGTGACTATGACATGGATAGTTGGATCTTCCCTACTACCAATGGTGGACCCAGTAACTGGATAGTAAAAGACTTTGTACCAACTACTTTTATTCAGAAGTAATTGTCTTCCTTGTTTTCGGATATGTAATAAACAATATAAACTCTATGGCCATGTGTCTTACCTGGGGCACAATGGTTTATTTGTGAGGGTTATCATGTTTCAACCTCATATGTCATTAATAAAGCATTGGAAGTTTTGCATAGAAATTTTGCGCTCTCTGTTTTTCTTTTATGCTTTTTACTTTGTCTATACAACTATGCTCTTACACACACTCACATATCAAACTGTAGATCCATATCCACTCTGGATCCCATTGATAACAGTTATGTTATTGTCGGTTATGACTTTGAAAATCCGATCAACCAAGCCGAGGACGAAGGTGAGGAAGATTGTGAGGTACCCAGAGAACTTTCTAGATTGTTATAGCAGGTAGAAAGGGCTATACAGCCTCATGAAGATCCAGTTAAGACAATAAACATGGGCACAAAAGAGGACAAAAAAGACGTTAAGATAGGTGCAAATTTGGAGCTCAGTGTCAAACGGTAGTTGATATAGATGTTGCATGATTATGTCGATATCTTTGCTTTGTCATATGAAGACATGTCAGGACTAGACACGTATATTGTGGTTCATCGTCTGCCAACCAAAGAAGATCGCCCTCCAGTAAAGCAGAAGGTCCGTCGTATGCGCCCTGAAATGTCATAGAAAATCAAAGCAGAGGTTATGAAATAGTTCAACACTGGGTTCTTGGCTATCACCTCCTATCCACAATGGGTTGCTAACGTAGTCACGGTGCCTAAGAAGGACGATAAGGTACAGATGTGTGTGGACTACAGAGATTTGAATAGGGCAAGCCCCAAGGATGACTTCCCGCTTCCCCATATTGACGTTCTGGTTGACAACACTGCACAACATAAGATCTTTACCTTCATGGACAGATCAAGATGGTACCCGAAGACATGGAGAAGACAACCTTCATCACACGATGGGGCACTTTCTGTTACAAGGTGATGCCGTTTGGATTGAAGAACGTTGGGGCAACTTATCAGCGAGCTATGGTAGCTTTGTTTCATGACATGATTCACAATGATATAGAGGTCTATGTTGATGACATGATAGCCATGTCTCAAACCGAGGAAGAACACCTTGATCATCTACAAAAGTTGTTTGATAGGTTGAAGACGTACAAGCTGAGGTTAAATCCGAACAAGTGTACCTTTGGGGTAAGGTCCGGTAAACTTATAGGTTTCATTGTTAGTGACAAGGGCATTCAGGTAGACCCTGGAAAGGTGAAGGCTATATAAGAGATGTCGGATCCTCGCACTGAGAAGGAGGTTAGAGGTTTCTTGGAACGCCTAAATTACATTGCCTGGTTCATTTCCCATCTAACTGTTACTTGTAAGCCAATCTTCAAACTCCTGAAGAAAGATCAAGTGGTAAAGTGGAATGATGAATGCCAGACTGCCTTCGAGAGGATCAAGGAATACCTTCAAGAACCTCTGATTTTGATACCAGCGATTGAAGGAAGACCTTTGATAATGTACTTAAAAATATTAGATAATTCAATGGGATGTGTGTTGGGGCCGAATGACCAGTCTGGTCGAAAAGAGCATGCAATATACTACCTTAGCAAAAAGTTTACCGACTGTGAAAAAGATACTCACAGCTCGAGAAATTTTTTTGTGCTTTGGCATGGGCTGCTCGCCGACTAAGATAGTATATGATGACTCACACTACCTTGTTTATATCTAAGATGCATCCTATCAAGTACATCTTTGAGAAGCCCGCTCTCTTCGGAAGAATAGAGAGATGGAAAATGATCTTGACCGATAACGACATCCAATACACAACCCAAAAATCAATCAAGGGAAGTGTGTTAGCTGATCATTTCGACCATGAGGTTGTGGATGACTACCAATCCATGAACTTTGAATTCCCGGATGAGAATATTATGTTAGTTACTAACAGTGAAGAACCTAGACCAGATGAAGGACCTGAGGAAAGATCTCGATGGACTATGGTTTTTGATGGAGCTTCCAACGCACTCGGCAATGGAATCAGTGCTGTAATCATATATCCTGAGGGTTGTCATACTCCTTTCACCACCAGATTATGTTTCAATTGTACCAACAACATGGCGGAGAATGAAGCATGCATCATGGGTCTCAAAGCTGCTATTGACCTAAGGATCAAGATCTTGAGTGTTTTCGGGGATTCAACGTTGGTAATAAGTCAAATCAAAGGGGAGTGGGACACGAAGCAGCCTAATCTTATCCCTTACAAAGAACATGTGCTGACATTGCTTCCACACTTTGAAGAAGTCACCTTTGAACATTTTCCACGAGAAGAGAATCAGTTAGAGGACGCGCTAGCTACTATGTCATCAATGTTAAAGGTCAGATGGGACAACGAGGCTCCTCAGGTCACTATTGAGAGGTTGGAGGAACCAACATACTACTATGATATTGATACTGAAGAAGTAGCAGACAAACCTTGGTTTCATGATGTGAAAAGGTATCTCGATGCTCAAGAATATCCTGAGGGGGCGTCTGTCAATGATAAGAAGTTTCTAAATAGGTCCTCCGCAAAGTTCTTCCTTAGTAATGGAATCCTCTACAAGCGCAACCATGACTATACTTTACTTCGGTGTGTAGAGAAGAGCGAAGCAGAGAGGATTATGGAAGATTTACACAAAGGTACCTTTGGCACCCACTCTAGTGGACACACCATTGAAAAAAAGATCCTACGAGAAGGATACGGTTGGACCACTATGGAAGCAGACTGTTATCACCATTTCCAAACTTGTCACAAATTCCAGATCTATGCTGATAAAGTACATGTACCTTCGGTTCCATTGAATGTCTTGACGGCTCCCTGGCCCTTTGCAATGTGGGGCATTGGCATGATCGAAGAGATTAGACCTACCGCTTCCAAGGGGCATTTCTTTATCCTAGTGGCCATTGATTACTTCACGAAGTGGGTTGAGGCCGCCTCTTTTGCTACTGTTACCAAGAATGTTGTGGCGCGGTTTATCTAGCATAACATGATTTGTCGATATGGTGTGCAAGAGAGAATCATCACAGACAATGGTACAAATCTCAACAATACAATGGTCATCGAACTCTGTAAACAATTCAAGATCCAGCATCATAATTATTCCCCTTACCGGCCGAAGATGAATGGTATTGTAGAGGCTTCTTACAAGAATATTAAGAAAATCATACAGAAGATGACGGTGACATACAAAGACTGGCATGAGATGTTACCATTTTCTCTTCGTGGTTACCACACCTCATCACGTACGTCAACAGGGTTAACACCTTATTCTCTGGTGTATGGTATGGAGGTTGTCCTACCTATCGAGGCCTAGATCCCTTCTTTAAGGATCATGAAGGATGTAAGTTTGAACGAAGATGATTAGATCCAAACTCGACTTGATCAACTAAATCTGCTTGATGAGAAAAGGCTTGTTGTTGTATTTCATGGTCAAATATTCCAAAAGCAAATGATCAAGGCTTTCAACAAAAAGGTCAGACGTCAAGTATATCAAGTGGGTGATCTAGTAATCAAGCACATCATACTGCCACAAGGTGATCCCAGGGACAAATGGACTCCCACGTACAAAGGTCCATTTGTAATCAGAAGCATATTTTCCGGTGGAGCCATGATTTTGACCATCATGGATGGTGACGAACTTCCTCACCCTGTTAATGCGGACATAGTGAAAAGATACTACACATAAATCAAGACCCGCTAGGTTGACTGGCCTAGGAAAATATAAGGGCATCCCAGCAAACCAAAAGGGTTCAGGAAAAAGTTAGGGATAAATACAATAAAATATGTACACCTGACAAGTCGAAAACCTGAAAAGGCGGCTTGGGCAAAAAAAGGTATCCCCGTGGACTGAAAACCCGAAAGGGAGGTCCAGGCAAAAGTTAGGGATTTAAAGCGTACAACTATGTCCCATTGGATCACCTTGTGACCAGACTTCAATATCAACTATCAAGCTCAAACGGTACCACTCAATCCAGTCAGCTTCAGACAAGTAGCAAAGTGATGAGACTCTCAAGGACATAAGGGAAATATCATGATTGAAACTCGATGGGATTATTACACATAACTGTTTGCTCTTTGTACATTGTTTTGTGTAGTTTTCATTTTCACGGCGGCGTTCTCCTACTGGAACGTCAGTCTCTTTGTACAAAAATGCATGTTATAGGCAAACTTCAAAATCAATGCAAATCATTTCTTGGAAAGCACAAAACTATTTGTTTTCTATTCTTTTGTTTTGTTTTGAAAAAATGTCTAGTGATTATTTTTGACATATGCATTTGAACACGATTACCATTTACATATACTTGCATATGAAATAGAAAGACAATTGCTAATGACTTTAAGAAACAGGGCAAATTCCAAAAAAGCCATTTGTAGTCCCAACAGTTACTCTTTCCAGCATGGTACAGGGTCAGATACATCTTGAGACGAAGTCACCTCTATATACGAACCAGTGACGTCTATGTTACCAACATAGTAGAAACAACCAAAGTTTTGATCTCTTCTTCCCCAAGCAGGAATTACCTCCTCCAACAAAGTTCTCTCAGAGAGATGAAATCTGTATTCCCCGCATGAGTGTTATAATTTCAAACAGTTTATAAAATCTCCTCCCCGGTAGAGTTTACTTCTCTAACTGTAGAAGTTTATCCCCCAATAGAGTTTATTTCTATACATCGGTAAAACCTTCCGATAGAGAATCCTTCCCCTACAGAGTCATTCTCAAGCAGGAGTTAAAGATCCCCGGTAGAATATCCTCAAGCGAAAAAGGAAAAATCCCCGATGAATCATCTCCATTCATCACCCCCAGCGAAAATGAAGGATTCAGCTTCCCAATACTCTCTAGCAGCAGTCAGGGATTTATTTTCCCAGACTAGGAAATATCGCAATAACATCCCATATTCATATATCATGGCATGCGCATACATATCTCATACAACATAATCTCATTTATTTTGAGAACATCATCACAATTCACTTCATACATCATGGCATTATATATGAGTACCTCTTTACCTTTTTCAGGAAAGATCAAATCAACAAACACCGTTGACTACTTACATGACCTGTTAAAGAAACCGTGAAGCCTAGATTTCGACCAGATAACAGGTTAAGTTGCTACGAAGCCTGGAATCCGACCAGAGAGTAATTCACTTCTTTAATTAGTGTGAAGACTGGATTTCGACTAGATAACAGTTTAAGTTGCTACGAAGCCTAGAATCTGACCAGAGAGTAGTTCACTTCTTCAATTACTGTGAAGCCTGGATTTCGACCAGATAATAGTTTAAGTTGCTGAGAAGCCTGGATCCAACCAGATAGAAGTTCACTATATTGTGAAGCCTGGACCCGACCAGATAATAGTTAAACATCATTGCTGAAGCCCGGAATCCGACCGGATAATAGTCAATCATCAATTCAAGATATTGTGAAGCCTGGAATCCGACCACATAACAGTATATGGTGTTGTGAAGTTTGGAATCTGACTAGATAATAGTTTACTCTGTCAATTACTATAAAGCCTGGACTCGACCAGATAATAGTATACCTCAAATTAAAGTTGAAGCCTGGATCCGACCCGATAACAACTTAATCTCTTAAAATCACTGAAGCCTGGACACGACCAGATAACAGTTTAAGTCACTGAAGCCTGGATTCTGACCAGATAATAGTTTGAGTTACTGTGAAGGCTGGAGTGCGACCAGATAATAGTTTAATTTCATATTCCCCAATAGATTGTTGTGAAGCCTGGAATATGACCAGAGGGAAGTCACCCTTATCATCCTTAGCAAGTCACTATGAAGCCTGGATCCTGACCAGATAGCAGTTCACTTCGGCCTCTTCCATCAAGAGATACTCCCCAGTAGAGTGATAGACAATTGAAACTCCTAAACTCTACTTCCCGAACAAAGACCAACACTCCTCAGCAAAATCCTCCTCAACAAAAGGAATAAGCATCCCCACAAAGGAATATCTCATGAAGTCAACATTATTCTGGATGGCATCTTTAAGCCCATCACCGACGATCTTCCATCATCTTTTCCAAATGGCATCTATAATCCCATTCCCGATACTATCTACACAGTCAAGAATCATCTCAGACGAGTGCAAATTTCTGGGCACTTTAGTGTTCAATCATCTTCCACCTTCAGATCACGAAAGGCAGATAAGCCAATCTACATCCTCGGGTTTAAGAAGATTTAATAGGGGCAGTTGTTGTACCCTAAAATTTGCCCTCTCATGTTTTTCCAAGATTTCCTTTGATTGGTTAAGTATCCTTTGATAGGCATCTGCAAAAGGTCCTTCAATTGGCATCTACAAAAGGTCCTTCGATTGGCATATGCAAAAGGTCCTTCGATCGGCATATGAAAAAGGTCCTTCGATTGGCATCTTCAAAAGGTCCTTAGATTGGTATAGGAACTTTCGATGGGCATTTCCAACAAGGTAGCTTCGATGGGAATCTTAAATAAGGTTTTTTTTCGTTAGAGTGTACAAAATGCCTTTCGACAAGCATGTTAACCAAGTGATGTTTCGATTGGCATATCAACAAGGTGATATTCTGATTGTCCAAGTTAGAGAAAATGAGTTCAAAAAGAGCAAGAACTGAGAGGGTTCCAGAAGCTCTGATAATGGGCATTCGAATTAATGCAGATTGGAGAGGATAACTCTGAGCCTTTCTGCATACTATGGTTCAAACGTAGAAGCTATGATGCTGAGAATATGAGCAATTTGAATCCAGATGCAGAACCATCAAAGGGAGCAAGGTTTAAAATTTAATTGAAGGGACCATGATAACGAAGTTGGTGCTATTCGAATTCAGAGCCTTCGAAGAAAAACAAATGTTCTGATGAGGGATGTTCTGGGCAATTCGAATCAGGACTTAGAGCCATCAAGGAGTGTAGAACAACACTTCGATTAGTCAATAAGATAATGTTTCGATTGGACCAAGTTCAAAGCCATCGAAGAGAGCAAAACTTGAGACTTAATCAAAGGAACCATGATGAAAGCTTTAAGTTAAATTCTAACAAAACACCTATCCTAACCTGTACAGGTTCACCCAAAGTTCAAAATGGCATGTTTTCCTTGCGAATATGGCAAGAATTCACTATTGATCGTGGATTGAATTCCTGAGTTAAAGGCCATATTCTTGCCTTGTTTGTTCCAAACTCCACAAGAACTGATTTGAGCAGGGTTATTTTCTTTGAATCAAGCAATCGAAGCAGAGGGTGGCTCAATCGAAGGAGCCATGACATCGAAGCTGGTGCAATTCGAATTAGAGTTCAGAGACTTAGAAGAGAACAAATTCGATGGGAAATGGATCTGCAGGGGCATGTCAGCTTTCGATTTCTATCATATTAGAGGCCCAATAAACTCATAACAGGCTGGCAGTAACGCATGAAAATAGATTGACACTTGATTGAATCAAATATAGCAAGTTTTTATGACGAAATCAAATCAAATCTCTTCATCATAATTGACCAAGATTTGATACACAAATGTTGACCTAAATCTCTTGTCTATATAAACCTCATAATCTCAGAAAAAAGGACACACATATATTGCCTTGCAAAAAACGCAGCCTCCCCCAAGAAGGGCCAGAAAGTAGCATCAAAATTCCAAAGTTGTCAAAACACCATTGCAAGCACCTTCCGTCCAGATTAACACTCTGATCATGTTCTTGGAGTTCGCATAGACGTACACTCGCTCGTGCCCCATCCATATCACACCCAGGATTGCATATCCAAACGCCTCCAGTGGTAAAAATGTTCAATCCCACTTAATCTTAAATTAGACTCATGATTGCATGTTCATAGTTTTTGCTGTTATTAATGAGCGATTTAACAAAATGTATGCATGTTGCAGTATCCATATGTTCAAACACCATGGATAGAGTTTTTTGAAGCTGGTTACCTTTGAAACCCATCTTATCGGCTGTGGTGACTCGAAACAAACCCAGATTCGGGTTCAGAGATTGATTTCGAATGTGATGTTTTATGTTTTGTTTAGTTTCAAACTAACTAATTTGAAGGACCCAAATCAGGTGTCTTGTATTATAAATGAGCAAGAAAATCAGGTGGTGAAAGGGAATTTGTGCAATCGAAGGGACCATGGTTCAAATCCCAGGCCTTGCATTTTCAATTTCTAACGAATTTGCTTGCAGATCTAGCACCCTCAAGACCCTCGAACGAGGCCTTCAATCAAACCTCTGGATCGAGAGGCAAACCAAGCCTCTTCGATCCAGGCCTTACTTCCAAGAATGCACTCTTTTCATTTACTATTTTGTCCTTCGATTTTGTCCTTTCTTTTGGTTGTTCGTCCTTACTTCTTATAAGCTTTAATTAACATTAAAAAACTACAAAAACATTAGGCTTAGCTTTTTATATTAAATTAATTTCTCCAATTAATTAATTAACTATTTTAATATTTTCTTAAAAAACTAAAATTGAATAGACTTAGTGTTGTACCCCAAAATTTTCCCTCCCATATTCTTCAAGATTTGCAAAGAGCATGCTTCAAAAGCTCTCAAGGGTTGCACAGTTCAAGGGCCTCCTAACAGTCAAAAACTAGGGTTTTGATTCTGACAAAGAAATTGAAGTTTTCAAGGGTCCAAACAAGTCCCACATGCCTACAAACATGGTTAAGCATCCATATGCCAAGTTTCAAGACTTACAGCACAAGATTGCACAGTCAAAAACCCTAATTGCTCAACAGTCAACTGTAGGGGCAAAATGGTCATTTGACAGTCAAAAGTCCAAATTTTTGGTCAACATCTTATTTTGAAGCCATAAACATCATTTGATCAATTCTTGATCATGATTTTCAAGGTATGGCTCAAAAAGTCTCAAGATGCAAAAGTTTCCATATTTGGACAGTTGAAAAAGTCAACTGTAACTTGAACAAGGCATAACTTGCACATGGTTCATCAGAAAAATTCCATCCAAAGCTCATTTTGAAGAGAAAGACATTTCCTACAACTCCTCTTCACACTTCAAGTCCAAGAAATGCTCTCACAAAAAGTTATCAATTTCAACATTATAGGTCATTTTCAAAAGTCAACAAAAAGGGACTTTAAGTCAAAGACCATAACTTGAGATTGGTAAATCAAAATGACATGGGACCAAAGGCATTGGTTAGAGGACTTCAATAACTTTCTAAAATGTCCAAGAACATGATCAAAGATTAAAAATTGAGTAAGATATGCCTTGTGGAAGTTGGGAAAATTTTGGGAATATTGAAAAGTCAACTTTGCTTCAAATGCTTCAAAATTGCTAATGGGCCACAAATTCTTCCAAGAATCATTATCCAAAGCATATGCACGACCCATTAAGCCCAAAGGGATTTACTTTCTTATTTTTAATTAATTAATTGAATTTTTATTTTTATTTATTCATTTAATTAGTTTTAAATATAAGAAAAATATCAAATCATTGGTTTTAAATCTTTTTGTGCAGAAAATAGGTCTATCACATGCTCATTATTTCGTGTGCCAATCAACAAGAGCAAAATATTCCAAACTTGGCATGTTCTTCATGAAAAAGATTCATAAAAATCAAATTTTGAAAACCATTAAAGACAAAGCTTTGGGCTTGGATTATTGACCAAAATCGTTCCTTATACAAGCACAAACCTAACCCTAATGCAGAGAACCTTCAAGCTGCGCCTCATATCACAAACACACTTTGCAATTTTTGGTGAAAAATTCAAAACTGAAAACTGCATTAGAGGACAATTCAAAGCTTCTAACCAATTTCAATAGCTTGCCAAGGCTTCCCTGAATCTAACTGCATTCTTTTCCAGTCCCCACGCATCAAGAATTGGTATATAGAACTCCAAATTCATCATACTTTATGCATAATCGTATTTGAACTTCTGGGCATTTTCCATACATTTTGATTGTTGTTTTATACTAACATGGACCTTCTGAGTCCATTGATATTGTTTAATTGAGTTTTCGTTGCCTATATGCAAACTTGCCATGGAAGCCATTTAGGGTTGCAGGGATTTTAAAAGAGGGCTTTGCTCCTCTGGAAAAATCAGGACACAAGACTTATGCCATTAGAATCAGGAGCTTCACACGATTCAGAATCACTAGTCGTGCTCAATTTATGAGCAACCATGGCGTAATCGCTATTTTTCGCAGGCCATATTTAGTGGGGGGTTTAAAACCCCCGCTATCTCTTTTCTGATTACAGGTGCAACGAAGACGAAGCCTGCGTGTCCCCTCTTGGTTGGTTCGTTTGAATTTTTAGCGCGTTTTATCATTAGCGTGATTCTTTAATTATTATATTTTGTTTTGCATAATATTTATGAATGCGTTGAATGGTGTAGTGGTTGGGAACCTTGTTGCCAAGCCTTGGGACCTGGGTTCGATTCCCAGGTCCCCCATATGTCTTTCTATTTTTTCTTGTAATATGATCAGGTACTCAACATGTCCAGATGACCACCAAACACGCAGCGCTGAGACTTGCCACATGGCCACTGAGATCAATCCAAAAGCCAGGATGAGAGGTCTATCATGCACCTCCATTGACCATGCCACACGCGCACTGAAAAGTCAACTAAAGGCCTTAATTCATTGGGCCTGATTGCTACAATATTAGCTCCAAAAGGGCCAGATAACCCCCCCCCCCCTGTTTGTACATCTCTTTCTAAATTTCTTCTCTTATTTTAATTCTTGTTTTATCTTGTTTTAATTATTTTAATAAATTCACAAAAAAATAATTAATTTTCATAAAAAATAATAAAAAAATCAGAAAAGGCAAAAAAATATAAATATATTTTATTTAAATGTTTTTTGTAAATAAACTTTATTAATTAATTTAGTTTTTTTTTAATCTCTAGGTTTAATTCTAATATTTTTTGTAATAAACTAAAAAATGTAGAATTAGGGTTTTATACTTTTATTCCTTTTTTCTGTTTCACCCTATTTAATTATTAGTTATTATTTTGTAAATGAAATTTGCCATGTAAATAATTAATATAAATTAGGTTAAACTTGAATATTTTCTTAATAAATAAAAAAAAACAATTTAGAATTAGGGTTAGTTAACTTTTTTAATTCCAATTTAATTTTCGCATTAAACTCCTTAAATACAAAAACTCCAGAAAAATTCTTCCTTTTATTTAAACTTAATTAATTTATTAATTTTAATTCAATTTCTTTAAAAGGGTCCAACGCCCTCGCATTCGATCATAATTCTAATTCGCGCGCTTATTTTATTTTTTCATGTAATTCTCCCAAAGCTATGTAATAGATCAATTAGGCATTTACCTTTCCGCATTTTTATTTTATCTCAAATCGGGTCTTGGATTAATTTGGCGATGTAGACCCGCGCCTTTGTAATAGCGTAGGACTTTTAAATTCCGCATCTTTTAAACTGTTAATAATTTGCATGAAAGAATGAATGCCAAAATAAAAGCAACGCGTAGATCACCAATGTATGAACAAGATAAACATAAATGAACATGACACACTAATCACACACCACCCCTAGGGTACGCTTCATTATTGCCTTGCCCCTCGAAAGGTGATCGTTGAGTAGAGGACGTTTTAGTAAGTCCTCATGTCCATGAACATGGCATGAGGGTAGCTTCTAAGGTGTCTTCCTATTGCTCCGGTGATCACCATGTCCCGAACCCTCGAATTGACCCAAACACCTCCAACGGTGGTGCTACCTACCCCTAAATGGTGGGATGGCACTACTTTAAGGATATTTACACAGACGAATTCCTTAGGGTAGGTAGAGAACTCATAGATACTTGCTCTAATTTCAAAACAAATCAAAAATACTTTTCACACCGATACCTTTTCAAAAAGCTTTCGAAAGCAATTTTTCAAACACTCTTGAGGACTGATACAAGAGTCGAACTGAAATTTTCAAAGAAACTTTTTTTAACCCACAGTTGAAAAGCAAGCAAACAATTTTGAAAACACAAATGAGCAAGTATATAAGAGCCCATGGATAACCATGGATAGAAAGGGTGCTAACACCTTCCCTTTCTATAAATCTACCTCCCGAACCGAGAGCAATCTCTATAAGAAATTTTTCTGTGCTTTTGTCCTTTCCATTTGGAGAAAATAAAAGACGGTGGTGACTCTTGCTTCCGCGACATTTCGCGAACCAGCGTTAAACAGTCAGTTCCAGATCCACCAATCACAGAACTGGCGACTCTGCTGGGGATTTAACTTAAAGTGAGGTGTACCTTAGGAATAAGATCACTGTGTTTTCAATTGCTTTGACTTGTTTGCTTTAAATTGTGGGACTGTCTTGGGAGTTCTATAGATCCTAACCCGGATCTGGGGATACCTTCTTAGAAAGTAGCAACAAGACTGTGAGGGAACTGTGCGGGGTATACCGACATGGTTGAAACAGTCTGCTACGTTGATGTGACACTTTGGTGTGTACCGGTAACCCTTGAGTTCAGTCAAGGAGAGTACGGGGCCTCCGCGTGGTGTCGTGAAGCATCAACTGACCTTAGGAACCTTAATTGAACTATCTTGGCCTCTTTAGGGTAGTGAGATAACTGACTTTGGTGCAGTCCAAGGTTGGTTGATACTCGATACTACACTCAATTGAGGGTTGCTTTCCTGGAATATTTCGGTCGCCAGTTCAGTGGCTAAATCGAAACGATGAACAATGAAAGCAATCCAGTGATATTGGGACCCTTAGAACCCGGTTACTTCTAATAGGACAGGTTGAGCCCACCAACTTCAAGAGGTTAATACCCAGACCCCATGTTGGCCTAAACTCTAAGGGCTTGTCTTGTGTGACTTGTGTGCCTTACATGTTTGCCTTTGTAAATATCTGTGGCATGCGCATACATATCTCATACAACATAATCTCATTTATTTTGAGAACATCATCACAATTCACTTCATACATCATGGCATTATATATGAGTACCTCTTTACCTTTTTCAGGAATGATCAAATCAACAAACACCGTTGACTACTTACATGACCTGTTAAAGAAACCGTGAAGCCTAGATTTCGACCAGATAACAGGTTAAGTTGCTACGAAGCCTGGAATCCGACCAGAGAGTAATTTAATTCTTTAATTAGTGTGAAGACTGGATTTCGACTAGATAACAGTTTAAGTTGCTACGAAGCCTAGAATCTGACCAGAGAGTAGTTCACTTCTTCAATTACTATGAAGCCTGGATTTCGACCAGATAATAGTTTAAGTTGCTGCGAAGCCTGGATCCAACCAGATAGAAGTTCACTATACTGTGAAGCCTGGACCTGACCAGATAATAGTTAAACATCATTGTTGAAGCCCGGAATCCGACCGGATAATAGTCAATCATCAATTCAAGATATTGTGAAGCCTGGAATCCGACCACATAACAGTATATGGTGTTGTGAAGTTTGGAATCTGACTAGATAATAGTTTACTCTGTCAATTACTATAAAGCCTGGACTCGACCAGATAATAGTATACCTCAAATTAAAGTTGAAGCCTGGATCCGACCCGATAACAACTTAATCTCTTAAAATCACTGAAGCCTGGACACGACCAGATAACAGTTTAAGTCACTGAAGCCTGGATTCTGACCAGATAATAGTTTGAGTTACTGTGAAGGCTGGAGTGCGACCAGATAATAGTTTAATTTCATATTCCCCAATAGATTGTTGTGAAGCCTGGAATATGACCAGAGGGAAGTCAACCTTATCATCCTTAGCAAGTCACTATGAAGCCTGGATCCTGACCAGATAGCAGTTCACTTCGGCCTCTTCCATCAAGAGATACTCCCCAGTAGAGTGATAGACAATTGAAACTCCTAAACTCTACTTCCCGAACAAAGACCAACACTCCTCAGCAAAATCCTCCTCAACAAAAGGAATAAGCATCCCCACAAAGGAATATCTCATGAAGTCAACATTGTTCTGGATGGCATCTTTAAGCCCATCACCGACGATCTTCCATCATCTTTTCCAAATGGCATCTATAATCCCATTCCCGATACTATCTATACAGTCAAGAATCATCTCAGACGAGTGCAAATTTCTGGGCACTTTAGTGTTCAATCATCTTCCACCTTCAGATCACGAAAGGCAGATAAGCCAATCTACATCCTCGGGTTTAAGAAGATTGAATAGGGGCAGTTGTTGTACCCTAAAATTTGCCCTCTCATGTTTTTCCCAGATTTCCTTTGATTGGTTAAGTATCCTTTGATAGGCATCTGCAAAAGGTCCTTCCATTGGCATCTACAAAAGGTCCTTCGATTGGCATATGCAAAAGGTCCTTCGATCGGCATATGAAAAAGGTCCTTCGATTGGCATCTTCAAAAGGTCCTTAGATTGGTATATGAACTTTCGATGGGCATTTCCAACAAGGTAGCTTCGATGGGAATCTTAAATAAGGTTTTTTTCCGTTAGAGTGTACAAAATGCCTTTCGACAGGCATGTTAACCAAGTGATGTTTCGATTGGCATATCAACAAGGTGATATTTTGATTGTCCAAGTTAGAGAAAATGAGTTCAAAAAGAGCAAGAACTGAGAGGGTTCCAGAAGCTCTGATAATGGGCATTCGAATTAATGCAGATTGGAGAGGATAACTCTGAGCCTTTCTGCATACTATGGTTCAAACGTAGAAGCTATGATGCTGAGAATATGAGCAATTTGAATCCAGATGCAGAACCATCAAAGGGAGCAAGGTTTAAAATTTAATCGAAGGGACCATGATAACGAAGTTGGTGCTATTCGAATTCAGAGCCTTCGAAGAAAAACAAATGTTCTGGGCAATTCGAATCAGGACTTAGAGCCATCAAGGAGTGTAGAACAACACTTCGATTAGTCAATAAGATAATGTTTCGATTGGACCAAGTTCAAAGCCATCGAAGAGAGCAAAACTTGAGACTTAATCAAAGGAACCATGATGAAAGCTTTAAGTTAAATTCTAACAAAACACCTATCCTAACCTGTACAGGTTCACCCAAAGTTCAAAATGGCATGTTTTCCTTGCAAATATGGCAAGAATTCACTATTGATCATGGATTGAATTCCTGAGTTAAAGGCCATATTCTTGCCTTGTTTGTTCCAAACTCCACAAGAACTGATTTGAGCAGGGTTATTTTCTTTGAATCAAGCAATCGAAGCAGAGGGTGGCTCAATCGAAGGAGCCATGACATCGAAGCAGGTGCAGTTCGAATTAGAGTTCAGAGACTTAGAAGAGAACAAATTCGATGGGAAATGGATCTGCAGGGGCATGTCAGCTTTCGATTTCCATCATATTAGAGGCCCAATAAACTCATAACAGGCTGGCAGTAACGCATGAAAATAGATTGACACTTGATTGAATCAAATATAGCAAGTTTTTATGACGAAATCAAATCAAATCTCTTCATCATAATTGACCAAGATTTGATACACAAATGTTGACCTAAATCTCTTGTCTATATAAACCTCATAATCTCAGAAAAAAGGACACACATATATTGCCTCGCAAAAAACGCAGCCTCCCCCAAGAAGGTCCAGAAAGTAGCATCAAAATTCCAAAGTTGTCAAAACACCATTGCAAGCACCTTCCGTCCAGATTAACACTCCGATCATGTTCTTGGAGTTCGCATAGACGTACACTCGCTCGTGCCCCATCCATATCACACCCAGGATTGCATATCCAAGCGCCTCCAGTGGTAAAAATGTTCAATCCCACTTAATCTTAAATTAGACTCATGATTGCATGTTCATAGTTTTTGCTGTTATTAATGAGCGATTTAACAAAATGTATGCATGTTGCAGTATCCATATGTTCAAACACCATGGATAGAGTTTTTTGAAGCTGGTTACCTTTGAAACCCATCTTATCGGCTGTGGTGACTCGAAACAAACCCAGATTCGGGTTCAGAGATTGATTTCGAATGTGATGTTTTATGTTTTGTTTAGTTTCAAACTAACTAATTTGAAGGACCCAAAACAGGTGTCTTGTATTATAAATGAGCAAGAAAGTCAGGTGGTGAAAGGGAATTTGTGCAATCGAAGGGACCATGGTTCAAATCCCAGGCCTTGCATTTTCAATTTCTAACGAATTTGCTTGCAGATCTAGCACCCTCAAGACCCTCGAACGAGGCCTTCAATCAAACCTCTGGATCGAGAGGCAAACCAAGCCTCTTCGATCCAGGCCTTACTTCCAAGAATGCACTCTTTTCATTTACTATTTTGTCCTTCGATTTTGTCCTTTCTTTTGGTTGTTCGTCCTTACTTCTTATAAGCTTTAATTAACATTAAAAAACTACAAAAACATTAGGCTTAGCTTTTTATATTAAATTAATTTCTCCAATTAATTAATTAATTATTTTAATATTTTCTTAAAAAACTAAAATTGAATAGACTTAGTGTTGTACCCCAAAATTTGCCCTCCCATATTCTTCAAGATTTGCAAAGAGCATGCTTCAAAAGCTCTCAAGGGTTGCACAGTTCAAGGGCCTCCTAACAGTCAAAAACTAGGGTTTTGATTCTGACAAAGAAATTGAAGTTTTCAAGGGTCCAAACAAGTCCCACATGCCTACAAACATGGTCAAGCATCCATATGCCAAGTTTCAAGACTTACAGCACAAGATTGCACAGTCAAAAACCCTAATTGCTCAACAGTCAACTGCAGGGGCAAAATGGTCATTTGACAATCAAAAGTCCAAATTTTTGGTCAACATCTTATTTTGAAGCCATAAACATCATTTGATCAATTCTTGATCATGATTTTCAAGGTATGGCTCAAAAAGTCTCAAGATGCAAAAGTTTCCATATTTGGACAGTTGAAAAAGTCAACTGTAACTTGACCAAGGCATAACTTCCACATGGTTCATCAGAAAAATTCCATCCAAAGCTCATTTTGAAGAGAAAGACATTTCCTACAACTCCTCTTCATACTTCAAGTCCAAGAAATGCTCTCACAAAAAGTTATCAATTTCAACATTATAGGTCATTTTCAAAAGTCAACAAAAAGGGACTTTAAGTCAAAGACCATAACTTTAGATTGGTAAATCAAAATGACATGGGACCAAAGGTATTGGTTAGAGGACTTCAGTACCTTTCTAAAATGTCCAAGAACATGATCAAAGCTTAAAAATTGAGTAAGATATGCCTTGTGGAAGTTGGGAAAATTTTGGGAATTTTGAAAAGTCAACTTTGCTTCAAATGCTTCAAAATTGCTAATGGGCCACAAATTCTTCCAAGAATCATTATCCAAAGCATATGCACGACCCATTAAGCCCAAAGGGATTTACTTTCTTATTTTTAATTAATTAATTGAATTTTTATTTTTATTTATTCATTTAATTAGTTTTAAATATAAGAAAAATATCAAATCATTGGTTTTAAATCTTTTTGTGCAGAAAATAGGTCTATCACATGCTCATTATTTCGTGTGCCAATCAACAAGAGCAAAATATTCCAAACTTGGCATGTTCTTCATGAAAAAGATTCATAAAAATCAAATTTTGAAAACCATTAAAGACAAAGCTTTGGGCTTGGATTATTGACCAAAATCGTTCCTTATACAAGCACAAACCTAACCCTAATGCAGAGAACCTTCAAGCTGTGCCTCATATCACAAACACACTTTGCAATTTTTGGTGAAAAAGTCAAAACTGAAAACTGCATTAGAGGACAATTCAAAGCTTCTAACCAATTTCAATAGCTTGCCAAGGCTTCCCTGAACCTAACTGCATTCTTTTCTAGTCCCCACGCATCAAGAATTGGTATATAGAACTCAAAATTCATCATACTTTATGCATAATCGTATTTGAACTTCTGGGCATTTTCCATACATTTTGATTGTTATTTTATACTAACATGGACCTTCTGAGTCCATTGATATTGTTTAATTGAGTTTTCGTTGCCTATATGCAAACTTGCCATGGAAGCCATTTAGGGTTGCAGGGATTTTAAAAGAGGGCTTTGCTCCTCTGGAAAAATCAGGACACAAGACTTATGCCATTAGAATCAGGAGCTTCACACGATTCAGAATCACTAGTCGCGCTCAATTTATGAGCAACCATGGCGTAATCGCTATTTTTCGCAGGCCATATTTAGTGGGGGGTTTAAAACCCCCGCTATCTCTTTTCTGATTACAGGTGCAACGAAGACGAAGCCTGCGTGTCCCCTCTTGGTTGGTTCGTTTAAATTTTTAGCGCGTTTTATCATTAGCGTGATTCTTTAATTATTATATTTTGTTTTGCATAATATTTATGAATGCGTTGAATGGTGTAGTGGTTGGGAACCTTGTTGGCAAGCCTTGGGACCTGGGTTCGATTCCCAGGTCCCCCATATGTCTTTCTATTTTTTCTTGTAATATGATCAGGTACTCAACATGTCCAGATGACCACCAAACACGCAGCACTGAGACTTGCCACATGGCCACTGAGATCAATCCAAAAGCCAGGATGAGAGGTCTATCATGCACCTCCATTGACCATGCCACACGCGCACTGAAAAGTCAACTAAAGGCCTTAATTCATTGGGCCTGATTGCTACAATATTAGCTCCAAAAGGGCCAGATAACCCCCCCCTGTTTGTACATCTCTTTCTAAATTTCTTCTCTTATTTTAATTCTTGTTTTATCTTGTTTTAATTATTTTAATAAATTCACAAAAAAATAATTAATTTTCATAAAAAATAATAAAAAAATCAGAAAAGGCAAAAAAATATAAATATATTTTATTTAAATGTTTTTTGTAAATAAACTTTATTAATTAATTTAGTTTTTTTTAATCTCTAGGTTTAATTCTAATATTTTTTGTAATAAACTAAAAAATGTAGAATTAGGGTTTTATACTTTTATTCCTTTTTTCTGTTTCACCCTATTTAATTATTAGTTATTATTTTGTAAATGAAATTTGCCATGTAAATAATTAATATAAATTAGGTTAAACTTGAATATTTTCTTAATAAATAAAAAAAAACAATTTAGAATTAGGGTTAGTTAACTTTTTTAATTCCAATTTAATTTTCGCATTAAACTCCTTAAATACAAAAACTCCAGAAAAATTCTTCCTTTTATTTAAACTTAATTAATTTAT
Source organism: Vicia faba (assembly GCA_948472305.1). Lineage (NCBI taxonomy): Eukaryota > Viridiplantae > Streptophyta > Magnoliopsida > Fabales > Fabaceae > Vicia > Vicia faba. Next base: position 1,088,737,154 of record OX451740.1, read on the forward strand.
TAATTTTAATTCAATTTCTTTAAAAGGGTCCAACGCCCTCGCATTCGATCATAATTCTAATTCGCGCGCTTATTTTATTTTTTCATGTAATTCTCCCAAAGCTATGTAATAGATCAATTAGGCATTTACCTTTCCGCATTTTTATTTTATCTCAAATCGGGTCTTGGATTAATTTGGCGATGTAGACCCGCGCCTTTGTAATAGCGTAGGACTTTTAAATTCCGCATCTTTTAAACTGTTAATAATTTGCATGAAAGAATGAATGCCAAAGTAAAAGCAACGCGTAGATCACCAATGTATGAACAAGATAAACATAAATGAACATGACACACTAATCACACACCACCCCTAGGGTACGCTTCATTATTGTCTTGCCCCTCGAAAGGTGATCGTTGAGTAGAGGACGTTTTAGTAAGTCCTCATGTCCATGAACATGGCATGAGGGTAGCTTCTAAGGTGTCTTCCTATTGCTCCGGTGATCACCATGTCCCGAACCCTCGAATTGACCCGAACACCTCCAACGGTGGTGCTACCTACCCCTCAATAGTGGGATGTCACTACTTTAAGGACATTTACACAGACAAATTCCTTAGGGTAGGTAGAGAACTCATAGATACTTGCTCTAATTTCAAAACAAATCAAAAATACTTTTCACACCGATACCTTTTCAAAAAGCTTTCGAAAGCAATTTTTCAAACACTCTTGAGGACTGATACAAGAGTCGAACTGAAATTTTCAAAGAAACTTTTTTTAACCCACAGTTGAAAAGCAAGCAAACAATTTTGAAAACACAAATGAGCAAGTATCTAAGAGCCCATGGATAACCATGGATAGAAAGGGTGCTAACACCTTCCCTTTCTATAAATCTACCTCCCGAACCGAGAGCAATCTCTATAAGGAATTTTTCTGTGCTTTTGTCCTTTCCATTTGGAGAAAATAAAAGACGGTGGCGACTCTTGCTTCCGCGACATTTCGTGAACCAACGTTAAACAGTCAGTTCCAGATCCACCAATCACAGAACTGGCGACTCTGCTGGGGATTTAAATTAAAGTGAGGTGTACCTTAGGAATAAGATCACTGTGTTTTCAATTGCTTTGACTTGTTTGCTTTAAATTGTGGGACTGTCTTGGGAGTTCTATAGATCCTAACCCGGATCTGGGGATACCTTCTTAGAAAGTAGCAACAAGGCTGTGAGGGAACTGTGCGGGGTATACCGACATGGTTGAAACAGTCTGCTACGTTGATGTGGCACTTTGGTGTGTACCGGTAACCCTTGAGTTCAGTCAAGGAGAGTACGGGGCCTCCGCGTGGTGTCGTGAAGCATCAACTGACCTTAGGAACCTTAATTGAACTATCTTGGCATCTTTAGGGTAGTGAGATAACTGACTTTGGTGCAGTCCAAGGTTGGTTGATACTCGATACTACACTCAATTGAGGGTTGCTTTCCTGGAATATTTCGGTCGCCAGTTCAGTGGCTAAATCGAAACGATGAACAATGAAAGCAATCCAGTGATATTGGGACCCTTAGAACCCGGTTACTTCTAATAGGACAGGTTGAGCCCACCAACTTCAAGAGGGTAATACCCAGACCCCATGTTGGCCTAAACTCTAAGGGCTTGTCTTGTGTGACTTGTGTGCCTTACATGTTTGCCTTTGTAAATATCTGTGGTGTGTTTAATCATAGCATCATGACATCATCCAGCATCATCTGCATTGACTAACCATTTCAGGGGTTTGAATCTTCATCTTTGTTCTTGTTTTGTAGGACATGGAAACTGTTCGCAGAAAGACAATTCAAATCAGCCTTGTAAGGATCCCTCCTCAGCTTAAGGAGCTTATATCCAGGATTCCCGAGAGCTCTTCATTCAGTGAAAGACATGGAAGACTCATCAGCTTGGTCAATACCAACATTGAGGAAGATATGATAAAGGTCCTGTTCCAATTCTTTGACCCTCTGCATCACTGTTTCACTTTCCTGGATTATCAGCTGGTACCTACACTGGAGGAGTTCTCCCAGCTTCTGAAGATCCCTATCCTTGATCAACTACCCTACAACGGTACGGAAAAGGAACCCAAGCTTGAAGACATTGCTAAAGCCTTACACCTACAATCATCTGACCTCAAGGGACATTGGGAAGTTAGAAGTGGAATCAAAGGGTTCTTAGCTAGGTTTCTGTTTGAAAAGGCCCATGAATGTTGGAACTCCCTTGACTTACAAGCTTTTGAAGAAGTTGTGGCCCTCCTTGTCTATGGTTTGGTGTTGTTCCCTAACCCAGATCAGCTTATAGATATCAGTGCTATCCAGATCTTCATGTCCAGGAATCCTATACCTACGTTGCTGGGGGACATCCTTCACTCATGTTACACTCGAACCATGAGAAAAAGAGGTGTCCTTATGTGCTGCACTCCTCTCCTGGGAAGGTGGTTTATTTCGCACCTTCCACAATCAGCTTTGAAGAACGAGCGGGGTTTGAGGTGGTCACAACGGTTGATGACTCTTACACATGCAAATATACATTGGTGCCCTCGGTCCATAGAGGATTTCACTATCATTGATCGTTGCGGGGAGTACCCTAATGTTCCTTTACTTGGCGGAGTATGAGGCATGCATCATGGGACTCCAAGTTGCGATCGAATTAAGGATCAAGTTTCTGAGTGTTTTCGGAGATTCCGCTCTCGTGATCAATCAGATCAAACGGGACTGGGATACGAAACATCCGAATCTTATTCCTTACAGAGAATGTGTGTTGACGTTGATCCCCCACTTCACAGAGATAACCTTTGAACACTTTCTGAGAGAGGAGAATCAGTTGGAAGACGCGTTAGCTACGATGTCTTCTATGTTCAAGGTCAAATGGGACAATGAGGCTCCCCAGGTCACTATCTAGAAACTGGACGAACCGGCATACTGTTGTGATCTTGAGACTGAATTGGTAACTGAGAAGCCTTGGTACCATGAGGTGAAGAGATACTTGGAAGCTCAGGAATACCCTGAAGGTTCCTCTGTCAACGATAAGAAGTTTCTGAGAAGGTTCGCAGCGAAGTTTTTCCTTAGCAATGACATTCTGTACAAGCGAAACCATGATTCGACCTTACTGCGTTGTGTGGATAAGACAGAAGCAGAAAGGATCATGGAAGAGCTACATGAAGGGACCTTCGGAACACATTCCAGTGGACACACTATGGCAAAGAAAATACTTCGGGCAGGGTATTTCTGGTCCACAATGGAAGCTGACTGCTATCAACATTCTCGGACATGCCATAAATGCCAGATATATGCAGACAAGGTGCATGTTCCTCCAGTTCCTCTAAATGTTCTGACTGCGCCCTGGCCGTTTGCAATATGGGGCATAGACATGATCGGTGAGATTAAACCAACGGCATCCAATGGGCATCGCTTCATCCTGGTGGCAATTGATTACTTCACGAAGTGGGTGGAAGCAGCATCCTACGCTACGGTAACCAAGACTGTTGTGGCATGGTTCATTCGGCATAATCTGATCTGTCGATATGGGGTCCCTGAAAGAATAATTACAGACAACGGTACCAATCTCAATAACAAGATGATCACTGAGCTCTGCGAGCAGTTTAAGATACAGCACCACAACTCTTCTCCTTATAGACCGAAGATGAATGGGGCTGTAGAAGCAGCAAATAAGAACATTAAGAAAATCGTGCAGAAGATGACAGTGACTTATAAAGATTGGCACGAAATGTTACCGTTCGCTCTACATGGATACCGTACCTCAGCCAGGACGTCAACCGGGGCAACTCCTTTCTCCTTGGTCTACGGTATGGAGGCAGTCTTACCAATCGAAGTGCAAATACCCTCTCTCCGGATAATGAATGATGCAGATCTGAACGAAGATGATTGGATCCAGACACGACTTGATCAGCTAAACCTTATTGATGAAAAAAGACTTGCTGCTATCTGCCACGGTCAGACATATCAGAAACGGATGATCAGGGCATTTAACAAAAAGGTCAGACCACAAGAATATCAAGTTGGGGATCTGGTAATCAAGCGAATCATCCTTCCCCAGAGTGATCCAAGGGGCAAATGGACCCCTACGTATGAAGGGCCATTCGTGGTTAAACATGTGTTCTCAGGAGGAGCCATGATTCTAACCAACATGGATGGTGACGACCTTCCTCACCCCGCTAATGCAGACATAGTAAAAAGATACTACGCATAAAAAAGACCCACTAGGTTGACATACCTAGGCAAAAATTAGGGCTTCCCGGCGAACCAAAATGGTTCGGGCAAAATGAAGGGATGAAATGAAAAAAATCTGTACAACCGGCAAGTCGAAAACCTGAAAAGGCAGCTTGGGAAAAAATGGGTATCTCGGTGGACTGAAAACCCGAAAGGGCGGTCCAGGCAAAAGTTAGGGATAAAGCGTAATACTATGTCTCATTGGATCACTTTGCATCCAGAATCCGGTATCTACATCAAGTTCAGACGGCATCGATCAATCAACTTCATCTTCAACTAAGGTCATCAAGTGATGAGACGCTCGAAGATATAAGGGCGATAGCAGAGTTGGAACCCAGTGGGATCATTCATTCCACACAACTGTTTTATTTTCCTTTGTACAAATTTGTATAAACTCTTTTGTTTGGCGGCGTTCTCTTACTAGGACGTCAGCCTCTTGTACATAAACGCCTATTTACAGGCAAATTCAAAATCAATATAAATACACTTTTCAGACAAACTGCCTTTTATTTTTTCCTTTTTCTGTTTTGTTTTACGAAGAACGTCCAAGGTTCAATTTGTGATATATGCATTGACAATGATTTGCTAACTCATGAATATTTGCATACGAAACAAAGGATTAATTACAGGTAACATTAGAAACAGGGGAAATAAAGAGTTGTCTAAGCGATCTAATTGTTCCGTCCACCAAGGTAGCAAAGGCAAGTTCGGCTGAAGAACATAACCAGATATCTTAATTCCCCAGAGAGTGAGTCAGTAAATCAATGCACTCTCCCCAAGCAAAAGTATGCTATCAGCCTTAAGGAAGTTGGGTATCCTCCAGCAGATCTCAACATTCCCCAGCAATATACATATATTCTTAACAAGCATCCCCGACAGTCTTGGTCTAAAGATTGTTCCCCGGTGGTATATCAAACATTCAATGGAGTCACTTCCCCAATATAGTTCAAATTTTCCCTAGGAGAGTCCAATCCAGTTTCCCCAGGAAGGTTGGAATCCATCTTCCCCAAGCAGTAAGCTTATCCCCAGTAGATTCTGGAAGCTTTTCTCCCGCAGAGCACGAACGCGTCTCCCGGCTTTATTCAAAGGTTATTTCCCTACCAGGATATAACTGGGTTATCCTCAGCCAGAAGCTATGAGAAGATCGTCCTCGACACAGTCTTCTTATCCCCAACGAAGTCTACTAACACTTCCAACATAACATTGGTATCCCCAGCGAAGTTACCATCAACATTTCAGCAAAGTACCTCTCTCCCCACAGAGTATTGCTTCCCAACAAGATCGCTAGAGTACTTCTCTCCCCACAGAGTATTGCTCCCCAACAAGATCGCTAGAGTACTTTTCTCCCCGTAGAGTAATCCATTTGCCAAGTTTATTCCCCAACGAAGTTATCTTCTCCTACCGGTATTCTTGCAACTATCATCCCCAGCGGAAACAACAAAGCATGGTTCTTCAACATCAGCCCAGGAGTGACTTCCCGGCACCCGTCAAGGATTTATTTTCCTAAGACAAAAAGATACATTTATAAACATCACATTTCCATACATTATAGCATGCATATATATCTTACAAATCTCATTTATGTTGAGAACATCATTGCGTGATCCACATCATGCATTGCATATGACTGACCTTTACCTTTCAGGAAAGATCCAGTTAAGTTCTCATCTATATTTCAAGACTTTAGTCTGGTTCAGTTAAATCGACCCTAAGATTTTCCTGATTCTTATCCAGTCAAAGGCCTTCTCTGGTTCAGTCAGATCGACCCTAAGATCTCCCTGATTCTTATCCAGTTGAAGATTCCAAGACCTTGTCCGGTTCAGTTAAATCGACCCTAAGATTTTCCTGATTCTTATCCAGTCAAAGGCCTTCTCTGGTTCAGTCAGACCGACCCTAAGATCTCCCTGATTCTTATCCAGTTGAAGATATTCCAAGACCTTGTCCAGTTCAGTTAAATCGACCCTAAGATTTTCCTGATTCTTATCCAGTCAAAGGCCTTCTCTGGTTCAGTCAGATCGACCCTAAGATCTCCCTGATTCTTATCCAGTTGAAGATATTCCAAGACCTTGTCCGGTTCAGTTAAATCGACCCTAAGATTTTCCTGTTTCTTATCCAGTCAAAGGCCTTCTCTGGTTCAGTCAGATCGACCCTAAGATCTCCCTGTTTCTTATCCAGTTGAAGATTCCAAGACCTTGTCCAGTTCAGTTAAATCGACCCTAAGATTTTCCTGTTTCTTATCCGGTCAAAGGCCTTCTCTAGTCCAGTTAAATCGATCCCTAAAAGATTTTTCTGATGAAGACTCAGTAGAAGACATCCAAGATTCTCTCAGCGTTACTGTTGAGGTTGAAGTCGCCCAAGATTCTCTCAGCGTTACTGTTGAGGTTGAAATCGCCCAAGATTCTCTCAGCGTTACTATTGAGGTTGAAGTCGCCTATGGTTCTATCCCCGTTACTGTGGAGGTAGTAATCGCCCCAAGGTTCCCTCAGCGTTCCTATTGAGGTAGTAATCATCCAAGGTTCTCTCACCGTCCCGTTGAGGTAGTAACCACCCCTGGTTCATTCATCACCGTTTGAAGCTCCAGATTCAATTACTGTAACCAGTCAGGGCACATCTACATAAGAGCTTGAATACCAATTCCTGTAACAGGTCAGGTAATCATTTTCTTTTTCAGGTACGCAACTTCTCGCTAAGGAACCTCTTACGCGATCGACATCCATATGGCATCTATAAGCCCATCCACCTATCCATCACCTCTCAGCATGGCATCTATAAGCCCATCATCCTATCCATCAATCTCCAAATGGCATCTATAAGCCCATTCCCACCATCACACTACTATGTGAGCGCAAATTTCTGGGCACTCTAGTGTTCAATCATCTTCCACCTTCGGATTACGAAAGGCATGTCAGCCAATCTGCATCCTCAGGTCTAAGAAGATTGAACAGGGGCAACTGTTGTACCCCAAAATTTGCCGTCCCATATTCTTCAATATTTGCAAAGAGCATGCTTCAAAAGCTCTCAAGGGTTGCACAATTCAAGGGCCTCCTAACAGTCAAAAACTAGGGTTTTGATTCTGACAAAGAAATTGAAGTTTTCAAGGGTCCAAACAAGTCCCACATGCCTACAAACATGGTCAAGCATCCATATGCCAAGTTTCAAGACTTACAGCACAAGATTGCACAGTCAAAAACCCTAATTGCTCAACAGTCAACTGCAGGGGCAAAATGGTCATTTGACAGTCAAAAGTCCAAATTTTTGGTCAACATCTTATTTTGAAGCCATAAACATCATTTGATCAATTCTTGATCATGATTTTCAAGGTATGGCTCAAAAAGTCTCAAGATGCAAAAGTTTCCATATTTGGACAGTTGAAAAAGTCAACTGTAACTTGACCAAGGCATAACTTCCACATGGTTCATCAGAAAAATTCCATCCAAAGCTCATTTTGAAGAGAAAGACATTTCCTACAACTCCTCTTCAAACTTCAAGTCCAAGAAATTCTGTCACAAAAAGTTATCAATTTCAACATTATAGGTCATTTTCAAAAGTCAACAAAAAGGGACTTTAAGTCAAAGACCATAACTTGAGATTGGTAAATCAAAATGACATGGGACCAAAGGCATTGGTTAGAGGACTTCAAGACCTTTCCAAAATGTCAGAGAAAATGATCAAAGCTTAAAACTTGAGCAAGATATGCCTTGTGGAAGTTGGGACATTTTTGGGAATTTTGAAAAGTCAACTTTGCTTCAAATGCTTCAAAATTGCTAATGGGCCACAAATTCTTCCAAGAATCATTATCCAAAGCATATGCACGACCCATTAAGCCCAAAGGGATTTACTTTATTATTTTTAATTAATTAATTGAATTTTTATTTTTATTTATTCATTTAATTAGTTTTAAATATAAGAAAAATATCAAATCATTGGTTTTAAATCTTTTTGTGCAGAAAATAGGTCTATCACATGCTCATTATTTCGTGTGCCAATCAACAAGAGCAAAATCTTCCAAACTTGGCATGTTCTTCATGAAAAAGATTCATAAAAATCAAATTTTGAAAACCATTAAAGACAAAGCTTTGGGCTTGGATTATTGACCAAAATCGTTCCTTATACAAGCACAAACCTAACCCTAATGCAGAGAACCTTCAAGTTGCGCCTCATATCACAAACACACTTTGCAATTTTTGGTGAAAAAGTCAAAACTGAAAAAAAACTGCATTAGAGGACAATTCAAAGCTTCTAACCAATTTCAATAGCTTGCCAAGGCTTCCCTAAACCTAACTGCATTCTTTTTCAGTCCCCACGCATCAAGAATTGGTATATAGAACTCAAAATTCATCATACTTTATGCATAATCATATTTGAACTTCTGGGCATTTTCCATACATTTTGATTGTTGTTTTATACTAACATGGACCTTCTGAGTCCATTGATATTGTTTAATTGAGTTTTCGTTGCCTATATGCAAACTTGCCATGGAAGCCATTTAGGGTTGCAGGGATTTTAAAAGAGGGCTTTGCTCCTCTGGAAAAATCAGGACACAGGACTTATGCCATTAGAATCAGGAGCTTCACACGATTCAGAATCACTAGTCGCGCTCAATTTATGAGTAACCATGGCGTAATCACTATTTTTCGCAGGCCATATTTAGTGGGGGTTTAAAACCCCCGCTATCTCTTTTCTGATTACAGGTGAAACGAAGACGAAGCCTGCGTGTCCCCTCTTGGTTGGTTTGTTTGAATTTTTAGCGCGTTTTATCATTAGCGTGATTCTTTAATTATTATATTTTGTTTTGCATAATATTTATGAATGCGTTGAATGGTGTAGTGGTTGGGAACCTTGTTGGCAAGCCTTGGGACCTGGGTTCGATTCCCAGGTCCCCCATATGTCTTTCTATTTTTTCTTGTAATATGATCAGGTACTCAACATGTCCAGATGACCACCAAACACGCAGCGCTGAGACTTGCCACATGGCCACTGAGATCAATCCAAAAGCCAGGATGAGAGGTCTATCATGCACCTCCATTGACCATGCCACACGCGCACTGAAAAGTCAACTAAAGGCCTTAATTCATTGGGCCTGATTGCTACAATATTACCTCCAAAAGGGCCATATAACCCCCCCCTATTTGTACATCTCTTTCTAAATTTCTTCTCTTATTTTAATTCTTGTTTTATCTTGTTCTAATTATTTTAATAAATTCACAAAAAAATAATTAATTTTCATAAAAAATAATAAAAAAATCAGAAAAGGCAAAAAAATATAAATATATTTTATTTAAATGTTTTTTGTAAATAAACTTTATTAATTAATTTAGTTTTTTTTTAATCTCTAGGTTTAATTCTAATATTTTTTGTAATAAACTAAAAAATGTAGAATTAGGGTTTTATACTTTTATTCCTTTTTTCGGTTTCACCCTATTTAATTATTAGTTATTATTTTGTAAATGAAATTTTCCATGTAAATAATTAATATAAATTAGGTTAAACTTGAATATTTTCTTAATAAATAAAAAAAAACAATTTAGAATTAGGGTTAGTTAACTTTTTTAATTCCAATTTAATTTTCGCATTAAACTCCTTAAATACAAAAACTCCAGAAAAATTCTTCCTTTTATTTAAACTTAATTAATTTATTAATTTTAATTCAATTTCTTTAAAAGGGTCCAACGCCCTCGCATTCGATCATAATTCTAAGCCGCGCGCTTATTTTATTTTTTCATGTAATTCTCCCAAAGCTATGTAATAGATCAATTAGGCATTTACCTTTCCGCATTTTTATTTTATCTCAAATCGGGTCTTGGATTAATTTGGCGATGTAGACCCGCACCTTTGTAATAGCGTAGGACTTTTAAATTCCGCATCTTTTAAACTGTTAATAATTTGCATGAAAGAATGAATGCCAAAATAAAAGCAACGTGTAGATCACCAATGTATGAACAAGATAAACATAAATGAACATGACACACTAATCACACACCACCCCTAGGGTACGCCTCATTGTTGCCTTGCCCCTCGAAAGGTGATCGTTGAGTAGATGACGTTTTAGTAAGTCCTCATGTCCATGAACATGGCATGAGGGTAGCTTCTAAGGTGTCTTCCTATTGCTTCGGTGATCACCATGTCCCGAACCCTCGAATTGACCCGAACACCTCCAACGGTGGTGCTACCTACCCCTCAATGGTGGGATGGCACTACTTTAAGGACATTTACACAGACGAATTCCTTAGGGTAGGTAGAGAACTCGTAGATACTTGCTCTAATTTCAAAACAAATCAAAAATACTTTTCACACCGACACCTTTTCAAAAAGCTTTCGAAAGCAATTTTTCAAACACTCTTGAGGACTGATACAAGAGTCGAACTGAAATTTTCAAAGAAACTTTTTTTAACCCACAGTTGAAAAGCAAGCAAAAAATTTTGAAAACACAAATGAGCAAGTATCTAAGAGCCCATGGATAACCATGGATAGAAAGGGTGCTAACACCTTCCCTTTCTATAAATCTACCTCCCGAACCGAGAGCAATCTCTATAAGGAATTTTTCTGTGCTTTTGTCCTTTCCATTTGGAGAAAATAAAAGACGGTGGCGACTCTTGCTTCCGCGACATTTCGCGAACCAGCGTTAAACAGTCAGTTCCAGATCCACCGATCACACTTAGGATTTTTAATTCAATTTCTTTTCATAACAAAAAATTCCTTTCATTTAAGGATTTTAGAGGTATTTTCAAATCATGCGCGTGTTTATTTACTTTTGCATTTTTTTGGATTATTGTAACCGCCTACTGGTTTGTAATAGTCTAATTAGGATTTAATTTTCCGCATTTTACATTTTCAGTCAGACATGATTGTAATTGCCCTAAAGCTTTGAAATAGCCGTAGGTTTTACTTTTCGCACTGTATTATATGCCTGTATATAAACTGCTAGTAAATTAGGCGTGTATGGCAAGAACTAATTAATCAATCTTAGATCACTAACAACAAGATAAAAATACCTGAAAAAGCATACTATTGCACACTTGCACCCCTAGGGTATTTCCCACTTTGGTTGCCTTCGGAAATGGTCATGTCCCTCGAACGTAGGGATACTCTTAGAAAAGACCCTCAGTTGTAAGTCATCATAAAGATCATAGTCCCTAAATGTCCCTCGAGTTTCCTATGAGAAATGATCTTGTCCCTCGAGTTTCCTACGAATATATGATGATGACAGTCCCTTCAAAATGCTAAGGGATCCTTACATGTTGCCTTCAATGACCATAAACGTCCCTTACGATAGTCCCTTAACATCCAATGATAGGGCTACCTACTCACTAATAGTAGGATATCACTATCTAAAGGAAAGGAGAAAAAGAACACCCTTTTTCGAGTAGGTAGATGGTTGTTAAGTACTTGCTCAAAATTAATTCTTTTTTACACCACACTTTCAAAACTACTTTCAAAAAGGCTTTATCACACTCTTGAGGACTGATACAAGAGTTATCATAAAGCAAGCAAACTTTTCAAAACACAGAAACACGAAAGCAATTTTCAAAAATGAGCAAGTATCTAAGAGCCCGTGGAAAACCACTGATGGAAAGGGTGCTAACACCTTTCCTTTCCATAATCTACCCCTCTTACTCAGAAAATCTCCAAAAAAGGTCTTTTTCTGTTCTTTTCACCCTTACCTTTGTTGGATAAAAGAAAAGTCAGTGGAGACTCTTGCTTACCGCAAGATTTGCGAATACAAAATGCAAACCAGTATTAAACAGTCGGTTCTGCCACCGTATTACCAATATAATAGAGCTTTTTCTAGAATTTCTTTAGTTTTTAATAAAATTTAACTCACATGAAAACTAATAAAAATACTTTTTCTTTTTGTTTTTATTCATATTTTCATACTGTTGTGCTTTGTTATTTTTGATGTGTGTGTTCATTATGTAAGGTACACTTTGGTGCTATTGATCATGTAACATAACATGTTGTTATGTGATCGAAGTATATGGCTTATGCTTGCTTCTGATGCGACACGCCTTATTTCTCATCATCCTGAGAAATTCATATCATATTATATGTTGTCCAAATACATGTGATATCATGTGTGTGCTCTTTCGAGCTTGTTTGCTTACTCGCTTTCTATACCATGTTCCATTAGGATGTGCTTGTTGCTTTTGGATGCAAGTTAGACCTTAGGTTGCAAGCCATGCATGATAATATTAGGTAGACATTTCCATTTTGTTAATCCAAACCTTAGGACTACCATTGTATGATAACATTAAGATTAGAAATAGGCTAGTCTCCCGTAGACTCTTTTCTTCCCCTTTTTACATATGCATTTAAAACTAAAAATTTCCTTTTCTTAGCAAATCGTAAAATTTCCTTTTTGCATATGCATTTAAAACTAAAAATTCCCTCTTGGTTGTAAGACCGTGACTTCTCCCTTCTCAGGTTTTCTCGATGTTCACCTTTCCCTTCATGTGGGATAAAAGACGTTCGATGGTGAATTCATTGTTTGATGATTTTCAGCTGGTTGTTTCAAGTCTTAGAACTTTAGAATAGATGAGTGTGTTGAGACTTCCTTTGTTCCTCCAGAACTTCTTTTATCAGACTATTTCTTCATCATATTTTAGATTGCACCTTTGGTGCTTCAGAAGTTATAGCATCAAAATCTTCTTCTGTTCAGGCGTGTTACACGGATTTGCTTCTAAGTCTGTTCGATTCGTCTTATCAGAGCTTCAAAATAGAATTCTCCCATCATCTTCTATGCTCTTTCATCAGATCTTCTTAGCTTAAATTGTTCGGAAACTTCTATGCTTCTTTATTAGAACTTCTCTGCATATTTAAATAATTTATTAGAAATCATAATTGTTCTTTATATACATATATCATGTATTTGTTATCATCAAAACTATTACTAAGATGTAGAACCAAACTATGTTCTAACAATCTCCCCCTTTTTGATGATGACAAAAACTTGTATATTTTGATGAACAAGTAAGAACATAAATCATTAGGGTCTCCCCTTGAGTTAAATACTCAGATAAATAAAAAATAGATACTTCCCTGAAGATGTTTGATCAGAGATTTTGATGGAAGTTCTGATAAGTCCATGTGGCATAAGTTACTTTCAAGAGACACTTTTCTTGTTTGCTTTCAGAAACATTGAAACAAAAGTTATGATATTTAAATTGTTTAAGACTTAGTCCCGACACTGTTATATTCAAAATATTTCACTTTCTCTCCCTTTTTGTTATAAATCAAAATTAATTAAAAACAATTAATCAGAGCAAAAAGTTATGCAAAAAAAATAGAGTAAAATATAATGAGAAACAAAAACAAACTAATGAAAAGAGGAAGCCATTTCTCAAAACTTAGGGTTTTAGAAGGAAATAAGGGAAAAACAATTTTAGAGTAAACAAATAGTGAGTGAAAGATGGAGAAAATTGATTGAGAGAGAGGTGAATAAATAATTGTTAAAAACAATAAAATATTTCTTAAGAAGGAGATAGCGAAGATATTTAAAACAATTAGCAATGACTCGTGCCTCAATGCATCAACTCAATCATTGATCAATCATAGTGATAACACTTGTTCTTTCTCTGATGATGACTTAACATTTAAGTTTGACAGATGTTGATGTGGTGAACTGCATGATACTATCTTGAAAGGAAATGTTTTCATAAAATGTCCAGATCTTCTGGATAGTTTCTGAGATAATTTTCCTTCTCACTTCTGAAGAACTATTGTTCAGATGTTCACAAAAAACAAATCAAAAAATTTTGATGGTTAAATGCACAGGAAACTACATTTCATTTGGGAATAATTCCATACTGAGGTGTTTCAGAATGAAATTAAATCTATCTTCAGCAAGAGGATTTATGAAAACATCAACCCATTGCTGGTCTATGTCTATAAATTTTAAACAAAGAATTCCCTTCTGAGTATAATCCCTAATGAAATGATGTTTAATTTTTATATGTTTAGCATTATAATGTAAAATAGTATTTTTAGAGAGACAAATATTAGAAATATTATAACAAAGGATATAAATGTTACTTTCATAAATATGAAAATCTTCAAACTGCCTTTTCATCCAGAGCATCTGAGTACTGCATCCAACTGCAACTATATATTGAGCTTCAGCAATTGATAGTGCAATAATGGATTGTCTTTTTCTAGACCATGAGATTAAGTTATCTCCCAAAAACTGGCAGGTTCCAAAAGTATTTTTTCTTTCTATCCTATCTCCAGCAAAGTCATCATCACAGTACCCTACTAATTTATATTCTCTGGATTTTCACTAACAAAGACCAAGATTGGTAGTACCTTTCAGATACTTCAAAATTTGCTTAACTGATGTTAAGTGAGATTCCCTAGGATATGATTAGAATCTGGCACAAAGACAAATGCTATATAGAATATTAGGTATTGAAGCTGTAAAATATAGGAGAGAACAATTCATACCTCTGTATAACTTCTGTTCTACTTTCTTACTTACCTCTTCCTTTTCCAGAATGCATGTAGGATACATAGGAGTTTTGGATGGTAAACTTACCTCTTTATTTAACATACTCGCTTTGATGTATGTAGGTTTCTTCTGGAGTCTGATTGACTTGAATTCCCAGAAAGAAGTTGAGTTCACCCATCAAGCTCATTTCAAATTATGCCTGCATAGTCTTAGAAAATTCTTTGCCCATGGAGGCTTTAGTATATCCAAAGATTATATCATCTACGTATATTTGTCAAATCATAATGTCATTTTTAAATGATTTACAAAATAAAGTTGTGTCCACCCTCCCTCTGGTAAAATCATTTACTAAGAGAAATTTACTTAGTCTTTCATACCAAGCTCTGGGAGCTTGTTTCAGACCATATAATAATTTCTTAAGTTTATAAACATATTCTGGATGTTTTATATTTTCAAAACCAAGGGGTTGGTGCACATAAACTTCTTCGTCAATGTAACCATTTAAAAAGGAACTTTTGACATCCATCTAATAAAGAGTGATGTCATTATTTACAGCAAATGAAATTAAAAGTCTGATATATTCTAACCTGGTGACTAGAGAAAAGGTTTATGTATGGTCTATCCCTTCTTGCTGACTATAACATTGTGCAACCAGCCATGCTTTGTTTATGACAACTTCTCCTTGTTCACTTAGCTTCTTTCTGAAGACCCGTTTAGTTCCAATGATGTTGAAGCCTTTTGGTGTAGTAACTAGATCCCATACATCGTTTCTGGGAAATTGATTTAGTTCTTCCTGCATTGCAAGTATCCAATCATTGTCTAGAAGTACTTTATCTATGGAAGTATTTTTGATTAGAGACACTAATCCCATGAGAGACTTTTCAGTATTTCTGAATGTAGATCTTATTCTGATTGGATCATCTTTCTTTCCCAGAATCATGTTTTCATGATGTGCTAAGCTGATTCTGGATTATCATTTCTGGGTGGATTCTTCAGAAGTTACTTTAATATTTGTGATGTCTTCTTTTGTATTTGGCTGAAGTTCTGAAATTTTATTTTCTGAAGTTCTATCTTCAGTACGTGCAATTTGAACTTCTATATCTACAAAAGATTCACCCTGCTTTGACTTTTGAGAGCTAAGCTTATCATCAAATTTGACACTAATAGATTCTTCCACAATTCGTGTTTCTGTGTTGTATACTCTATAACCTTTTGAATATTTAGAGTATCTTAACATGAAACACTTTTGTGCCTTAGAATCAAATTTGCTCAGATGAT
Organism: Vicia faba; assembly: GCA_948472305.1. Lineage (NCBI taxonomy): Eukaryota > Viridiplantae > Streptophyta > Magnoliopsida > Fabales > Fabaceae > Vicia > Vicia faba. Next base: position 1,088,753,089 of record OX451740.1, read on the forward strand.
CTTTGGTGTTAAATATAAAACGAGTACATCCAAATGGATGGAAATAAGAAATGTTGGGCTTTTTGTTCTTCCACAGTTCACATGGAGTCTGAAGGTGTGAAAAACACAAGAAAATGGGGGGTTTGAATTGGGTTTTCAAAACAAAAACTTTTCTTTAAAAATATTCCCCTTTAAGCTAAAGTCCTTTTTCCTTCACTCTTGATAATAAAAATAAGTAAGAATAGGAAGTAAAGAACAATGTATTTTTATACTAGTTCACTTGAAAATTATCAAGCTAGTCTAGTCCTCCCGCCAAAGTGATTTCGCCTCACTCAATCGAGGACTTAATTCACTATAACCAAATTGATTACAATTTTCACAAGCTACCTTTAAGTGTCTAACTACATCTAAGACTCGCAAGTCCTATACTTCTTAAGGATACAAACCTACTCGGTCCCTTAAGGAATATCAAACACTAATCAACCTAATTATTATAATGCACAAGTTACCTGCAAGTGACTAACAACCTCTAAAACTAGAAATTCCTAGACTTCTTAAGGATACAGACCTACCCGTCCCCTCAAGGAAAATCAAACAACTGTTTCAATACAAGTTTTGTTTACAAGAGTGTTATTTCTACGCAAGCTGAATGTGTAAAATATTTTAAAAACAATGACTAAAGAATATGAAAGCTATAAACAGCGTTTGCGCGTGAATATTTCATTTATTTTCTGATTTATCTCTTAGTCTTCAAGCCTTTATATAGCCAATCAAATAATATATTCGTTGAGGGGTACTCTTGGGATTTCCAGAAATATTGGCAGCTTTAACAGTAACACGGGGGACAAGATCGTGCGACGCATCCGTCCTTTCATTGTAGTGGAATGAAACATTGATTGTACCATGTACTATTTGTACCACGTTAACATTATCTTCTTTCCTTCTAAACTTCAGAGGCTTCTGCGAGCATGAGCTTAGATGCAGGAACGTAACATAAGGTCATCAGAACTTCAAATCTTCAGAATCTTTAGAATTGCGTCTTCAGAGTCTTCAGTACTTTGTTGTGAGAACCTTTTCTTGGAACCTTGGGTATTTAGAACTTCAAGTCTTTAGAATCTTAAGAACTTATTTCTTTAGAGTCTTCAGCACTTGGTCTTTAGAACCCTAATCTTTAGAACCTTGTTATTAGAAACACAAGTCTTCAACATCTGAACTTCAGTAAAAACTGTTAGAACATAGTTTGATTCTACAACCCTTGTAAGAGTTTTGATGATAACAAAAACAAAATACAATTATGCTCCCTAAATATATATTCTGTTTTGCAGAGAAGTTCTGATGGAAGAAGATCATAAGATGCACTATAATGTTTTTTTAACTCTGATTGTAAACGTTTCTTAAAGAAGTTCTGATGGAAGATGAGTTACAAAGCTGTTTCAACTCTGATTATTAACATATTTAAAAGAAGTTCTAACGCTGCAATTAGGACTCCGTGGTTTTGATCTACAATGTTCTGAAGCAAGCAGCAATGGTTACTTCCATCTTCTAAAGCAAGCATGTTCTAAAGCATTACAAATCAAATATTTCCATTTCAAGAGTAACGGTTGGAAGGGAACAAGGATCTTTATTTTTGGAAAGCACCTTAATTGTCATTGATCAAGTTTCCAAATGCTCCTTCATGCTTTTCCTATTTAAACAAGCTTTAAGGATAAACCGTTTACGATTTCTCACACCCAGTAACACTGCTATCATTTTCATCCTCAAACATTCAACATTCAAATTGTGTAAAACATCACTTGTATTGTGATACTGTTTTATTAGAAACACTATTGTACAATTTTGTTCATACATTATTTAGAGAAATTCCTTGAGAAAAATCGGGTTGTAGTTTATACTCAAGAAGACTTTGACAGTTGTCAAAGTAGATTTGTAATCAAGATTGATTAGTGGATTAAGACCTCGTTGAGAGAGGCGAAATCACCTTGGCGGGTGGACTGTAGTAGTTTGAGTTCAAATGAACCAGGATAACCAACTTGTTCTTTACTTTAAAGTTTTAAAGTTCCCAATTCAAACCCCCATTTATTGTGTTTTTCCATTCTTTAGAAACTTTGTCTTTAGATATTCTAAGTTTTCTTCTTTGGAACACACTATCTTTAGAAACTTGAGTCTTTAGCATCTGGACTTTATAGGAACTTTAGTCTTCAGATCTTCTGACTTGTTTCTTTAGACAAACATCGCAGCTTACACTTCAGAGCCTTCTGGAGTGTCTTTCTATTGTTCAACAGAACTTTTGTAGCATAGAAGCATAATTAATTCTCTTCTCATATCTTGGCCATGCTATCCATCATAAGCATAACCTGTTTGTTAAGTACTCAACAATAACAAACATTACAGTATCAAAATTGTTCATACAAACATACTCATTTGTTATCATTAGAACTCATAGATAATATTGCATAACCAAATCTTGTTCTTACAAAGTCTTTTCCAGAATAGGTCTTATTGAGATTCTATTATGAATATAACATGTTGTGTTAATTGCTTCTGCCCAGAAGTGTTTAGCAATTTTAGTTTTGTTGATCATGGTTCTGGACATTTCTTGTAAAGTTTTATTCTTTTGTTCTACAACTCCTTTTTGTTTAGGAGTTCTAGGACAAGAGAAATAATTAGAAATGCCATTTTCATTAAAAAAACTTTTCAAAAATTTTGTTTTCGAATTCCCGACCATGATCCCTTCTGACTTTAACAAATGTAAACTTTTTTTAATTCTGAACTTGGTTATAGAAAGTAGAGAACACAGAGTGTGACTCATCCTTGTGTCTTAAGAACTTTACTCATGTCCATATGCTATAGTCATCTATGATCACTAATCCATACTTCTTGCCGCTGATGGATGCAGTTGTCACTGGTCCAAACATATCTATATGCAGAAGTTATAATGGTCTAAAGGTAGAAATAACATTTTGAGATTTGAAAGAGGGTTTTGCAAACATTCCTTTTTGACATGCTTCAAACAGAGAATCTGAGATGAACTTCGAGTTAGGAAGTCCTCTAACCAGATTGAGTTTATTAATCTGAGATATTCTTCTCATACTAACATGCCTCAATCTTCTGCGCCAGACCCATTGCTCATCGTTAACAGACATAAGACATTTTACATTCTAACTCTTTAGTTCTAAAAGTTTAATCTTATAAATGTGATTCTTTCTCTAACCATTAAAGAGGATAGTTCCATCTTTCTAACTAACTTCTTTGCATGACTTTTGATTAAAGATTATATCATAACCGTTGTCACTTAATCGACTTATGGACAACATATTATGTATTAATACATCTACTAAGAGAACATTAGTTATAGAAATAAGTGTACTATTACCAATAGTTCCAAAGCCAACTATTTTTCCTCTCTGATTGCCTCTGAAACCTACATAGCGTCCAGATTTAAGTTCCAGACTTTGGAACATATGCTTTCTTCCTGTCATGTGTCGAGAGCATCTAGAATCCAGGTACCAAGACTGGTGTCTTAACTTTGTTGTTAAAGACATATGTAACATAGATGATTTTATCCGTAGGTACCCATATCTTTTTGGGTCCTTGTTGGTTAGATTTTCCTGAATTCTGATTGAATTTTTCTTTATAAGAGTTCATAGAATAAGATTCACTAGTCTATTTTATGTCATGTGAGTCTATATGTGAAATGTGATTTTAGGAGTGTGTATGTTATGACCATGTTATCAACTTGTTTTGGTTGATATGGTTCCTCCCCTTTTGGTTTCACATATCCTATACCTTTTTTTGGCGTTTCTGCTAACTCCATAGATCATTGAGGCCATCTTTCTTCTATCTATGTTTCTAGCTAGAATTTTTTGAACGCCGTGATCATATTCTTTTATGATGTTATCAGAACTAGTTGAAACTTCTGAAACAAATTATTTTTGAGCTTTTTGTAATTCATTTTTAGTGAGGGAATTTTCATTCAGAAATACCGACTCTGCTGGGGATTTAAATTAAAGTGAGGTGTACCTTAGGAATAAGATCACTGTGTTTTCAATTGCTTTGACTTGTTTGCTTTAAATTGTGGGACTGTCTTGGGAGTTCTATAGATCCTAACCCGGATCTGGGGATACCTTCTTAGAAAGTAGCAACAAGGCTGTGAGGGAACTGTGCGGGGTATACCGACATGGTTGAAACAGTCTGCTACGTTGATGTGGCACTTTGGTGTGTACCGGTAACCCTTGAGTTCAGTCAAGGAGAGTACGGGGCCTCCGCGTGGTGTCGTGAAGCATCAACTGACCTTAGGAACCTTAATTGAACTATCTTGGCCTCTTTAGGGTAGTGAGATAACTGACTTTGGTGCAGTCCAAGGTTGGTTGATACTCGATACTACACTCAATTGAGGGTTGCTTTCCTGGAATATTTCGGTCGCCAGTTCAGTGGCTAAATCGAAACGATGAACAATGAAAGCAATCCAGTGATATTGGGACCCTTAGAACCCGGTTACTTCTAATAGGACAGGTTGAGCCCACCAACTTCAAGAGGGTAATACCCAGACCCCATGTTGGCCTAAACTCTAAGGGCTTGTCTTGTGTGACTTGTGTGCCTTACATGTTTGCCTTTGTAAATATCTGTGGTGTGTTTAATCATAGCATCATGACATCATCCAGCATCATCTGCATTGACTAACCATTTCAGGGGTTCGAATCTTCATCTTTGTTCTTGTTTTGTAGGACATGGAAACTGTTCGCAGAAAGACAATTCAAATCAGCCTTGTAAGGATCCCTCCTCAGCTTAAGGAGCTTATATCCAGGATTCCCGAGAGCTCTTCATTCAGTGAAAGACATGGAAGACTCATCAGCTTGGTCAATACCAACATTGAGGAAGATATGATAAAGGTCCTGTTCCAATTCTTTGACCCTCTGCATCACTGTTTCACTTTCTTGGATTATCAGCTGGTACCTACACTGGAGGAGTTCTCCCAGCTTCTGAAGATCCCTATCCTTGATCAACTACCCTACAACGGTACGGAAAAGGAACCCAAGCTTGAAGACATTGCTAAAGCCTTACACCTACAATCATCTGACCTCAAGGGACATTGGGAAGTTAGAAGTGGAATCAAAGGGTTCTTAGCCAGGTTTCTGTTTGAAAAGGCCCATGAATGTTGGAACTCCCTTGACTTACAAGCTTTTGAAGAAGTTGTGGCCCTCCTTGTCTATGGTTTGGTGTTGTTCCCTAACCCAGATCAGCTTATAGATATCAGTGCTATCCAGATCTTCATGTCCAGGAATCCTATACCTACGTTGCTGGGGGACATCCTTCACTCATGTTACACTCGAACCATGAGAAAAAGAGGTGTCCTTATGTGCTGCACTCCTCTCCTGGGAAGGTGGTTTATTTCGCACCTTCCACAATCAGCTTTGAAGAACGAGCGGGGTTTGAGGTGGTCACAACGGTTGATGACTCTTACACATGCAAATATACATTGGTGCCCTCGGTCCATAGAGGATTTCACTATCATTGATCGTTGCGGGGAGTACCCTAATGTTCCTTTACTTGGCGGAGTATGAGGCATGCATCATGGGACTCCAAGTTGCGATCGAATTAAGGATCAAGTTTCTGAGTGTTTTCGGAGATTCCGCTCTCGTGATCAATCAGATCAAACGGGACTGGGATACGAAACATCCGAATCTTATTCCTTACAGAGAATGTGTGTTGACGTTGATCCCCCACTTCACAGAGATAACCTTTGAACACTTTCTGAGAGAGGAGAATCAGTTGGAAGACGCGTTAGCTACGATGTCTTCTATGTTCAAGGTCAAATGGGACAATGAGGCTCCCCAGGTCACTATCTAGAAACTGGACGAACCGGCATACTGTTGTGATCTCGAGACTGAATTGGTAACTGAGAAGCCTTGGTACCATGAGGTGAAGAGATACTTGGAAGCTCAGGAATACCCTGAAGGTTCCTCTGTCAACGATAAGAAGTTTCTGAGAAGGTTCGCAGCGAAGTTTTTCCTTAGCAATGACATTCTGTACAAGCGAAACCATGATTCGACCTTACTGCGTTGTGTGGATAAGAAAGAAGCAGAAAGGATCATGGAAGAGCTACATGAAGGGACCTTCGGAACACATTCCAGTGGACACACTATGGCAAAGAAAATACTTCGGGCTGGGTATTTCTGGTCCACAATGGAAGCTGACTGCTATCAACACTCTCGGACATGCCATAAATGCCAGATATATGCAGACAAGGTGCATGTTCCTCCAGTTCCTCTAAATGTTCTGACTGCGCCCTGGCTGTTTGCAATATGGGGCATAGACATGATCGGTGAGATTAAACCAACGGCATCCAATGGGCATCGCTTCATCCTGGTGGCAATTGATTACTTCACGAAGTGGGTGGAAGCAGCATCCTACGCTACGGTAACCAAGACTGTTGTGGCATGGTTCATTCGGCATAATCTGATCTGTCGATATGGGGTCCCTGAAAGAATAATTACAGACAACGGTACGAATCTCAATAACAAGATGATCACTGAGCTCTGCGAGCAGTTTAAGATACAGCACCACAACTCTTCTCCTTATAGACCGAAGATGAATGGGGCTGTAGAAGCAGCAAATAAGAACATTAAGAAAATCGTGCAGAAGATGACACTGACTTATAAAGATTGGCACGAAATGTTACCGTTCGCTCTACATGGATACCGTACCTCAGCCAGGACGTCAATCGGGGCAACTCCTTTCTCCTTGGTCTACGGTGTGGAGGCAGTCTTACCAATCGAAGTGCAAATACCCTCTCTCCGGATAATGAATGATGCAGATCTGAACGAAGATGATTGGATCCAGACACGACTTGATCAGCTAAACCTTATTGATGAAAAAAGAGTTGCTGCTATCTGCCACGGTCAGACATATCAGAAACGGATGATCAGGGCATTTAACAAAAAGGTCAGACCACAAGAATATCAAGTTGGGGATCTGGTAATCAAGCGAATCATCCTTCCCCAGAGTGATCCAAGGGGCAAATGGACCCCTACGTATGAAGGGCCATTTGTGGTTAAACATGTGTTCTCAGGAGGAGCCATGATTCTAACCAACATGGATGGTGACGACCTTCCTCACCCCGCTAATGCAGACATAGTAAAAAGATACTACGCATAAAAAAGACCCACTAGGTTGACATACCTAGGCAAAAATTAGGGCTTCCCGGCGAACCAAAATGGTTCGGGCAAAATGAAGGGATGAAATGAAAAAAATCTGTACAACCGGCAAGTCGAAAACCTGAAAAGGCAGCTTGGGAAAAAATGGGTATCTCGGTGGACTGAAAACCCGAAAGGGCGGTCCAGGCAAAAGTTAGGGATAAAGCGTAATACTATGTCTCATTGGATCACTTTGCATCCAGAATCCGGTATCTACATCAAGTTCAGACGGCATCGATCAATCAACTTCATCTTCAACTAAGGTCATCAAGTGATGAGACGCTCGAAGATATAAGGGCGATAGCAGAGTTGGAACCCAGTGGGATCATTCATTCCACACAACTGTTTTATTTTCCTTTGTACAAATTTGTATAAACTCTTTTGTTTGGCGGCGTTCTCTTACTAGGACGTCAGCCTCTTGTACATAAACGCCTATTTACAGGCAAATTCAAAATCAATATAAATACACTTTTCAGACAAACTGCCTTTTATTTTTTCCTTTTTCTGTTTTGTTTTGCGAAGAACGTCCAAGGTTCAATTTGTGATATATGCATTGACAATGATTTGCTAACTCATGAATATTTGCATACGAAACAAAGGATTAATTACATGTAACATTAGAAACAGGGGAAATAAAGAGTTGTCTAAGCGATCTAATTGTTCCGTCCACCAAGGTAGCAAAGGCAAGTTCGGCTGAAGAACATAACCAGATATCTTAATTCCCCAGAGAGTGAGTCAGTAAATCAATGCACTCTCCCCAAGCAAAAGTATGCTATCAGCCTTAAGGAAGTTGGGTATCCTCCAGCAGATCTCAACATTCCCCAGCAATATACATATATTCTTAACAAGCATCCCCGACAGTCTTGGTCTAAAGATTGTTCCCCGGTGGTATATCAAACATTCAATGGAGTCACTTCCCCAATATAGTTCAAATTTTCCCCAGGAGAGTCCAATCCAGTTTCCCCAGGAAGGTTGGAATCCATCTTCCCCAAGCAGTAAGCTTATCCCCAGTAGATTCTGGAAGCTTTTCTCCCGCAGAGCACGAACGCGTCTCCCGGCTTTATTCAAAGGTTATTTCCCTACCAGGATATAACTGGGTTATCCTCAGCCATAAGCTATGAGAAGATCGTCCTCGGCACAGTCTTCTTATCCCCAACGAAGTCTACTAACACTTCCAACATAACATTGGTATCCCCAGCGAAGTTACCATCAACATTTCAGCAAAGTACCTCTCTCCCCACAGAGTATTGCTTCCCAACAAGATCGCTAGAGTACTTCTCTCCCCACAGAGTATTGCTCCCCAACAAGATCGCTAGAGTACTTTTCTCCCCGTAGAGTAATCCATTTGCCAAGTTTATTCCCCAACGGAGTTATCTTCTCCTACCGGTATTCTTGCAACTATCATCCCCAGCGGAAACAACAAAGCATGGTTCTTCAACATCAGCCCAGGAGTGACTTCCCGGCACCCGTCAAGGATTTATTTTCCTAAGACAAAAAGATACATTTATAAACATCACATTTCCATACATTATAGCATGCATATATATCTTACAAATCTCATTTATGTTGAGAACATCATTGCGTGATCCACATCATGCATTGCATATGACTGACCTTTACCTTTCAGGAAAGATCCAGTTAAGTTCTCATCTATATTTCAAGACTTTAGTCTGGTTCAGTTAAATCGACCCTAAGATTTTCCTGATTCTTATCCAGTCAAAGGCCTTCTCTGGTTCAGTCAGATCGACCCTAAGATCTCCCTGATTCTTATCCAGTTGAAGATTCCAAGACCTTGTCCGGTTCAGTTAAATCGACCCTAAGATTTTCCTGATTCTTATCCAGTCAAAGGCCTTCTCTGGTTCAGTCAGACCGACCCTAAGATCTCCCTGATTCTTATCCAGTTGAAGATATTCCAAGACCTTGTCCAGTTCAGTTAAATCGACCCTAAGATTTTCCTGATTCTTATCCAGTCAAAGGCCTTCTCTGGTTCAGTCAGATCGACCCTAAGATCTCCCTGATTCTTATCCAGTTGAAGATATTCCAAGACCTTGTCCGGTTCAGTTAAATCGACCCTAAGATTTTCCTGTTTCTTATCCAGTCAAAGGCCTTCTCTGGTTCAGTCAGATCGACCCTAAGATCTCCCTGTTTCTTATCTAGTTGAAGATTCCAAGACCTTGTCCGGTTCAGTTAAATCGACCCTAAGATTTTCCTGTTTCTTATCCAGTCAAAGGCCTTCTCTGGTTCAGTCAGATCGACCCTAAGATCTCCCTATTTCTTATCCAGTTGAAGATTCCAAGACCTTGTCCAGTTCAGTTAAATCGACCCTAAGATTTTCCTGTTTCTTATCCGGTCAAAGGCCTTCTCTAGTCCAGTTAAATCGATCCCTAAAAGATTTTTCTGATGAAGACTCAGTAGAAGACATCCAAGATTCTCTCAGCGTTACTGTTGAGGTTGAAGTCGCCCAAGATTCTCTCAGCGTTACTGTTGAGGTTGAAATCGCCCAAGATTCTCTCAGCGTTACTAATGAGGTTGAAGTCGCCTATGGTTCTATCCCCGTTACTGTGGAGGTAGTAATCGCCCCAAGGTTCCCTCAGCGTTCCTATTGAGGTAGTAATCATCCAAGGTTCTCTCACCGTCCCGTTGAGGTAGTAACCACCCCTGGTTCATTCATCACCGTTTGAAGCTCCAGATTTAATTACTGTAACCAGTCAGGGCACATCTACATAAGAGCTTGAAGACCAATTCCTGTAACAGGTCAGGTAATCATTTTCTTTTTCAGGTACGCAACTTCTCGCTAAGGAACCTCTTACGCGATCGACATCCATATGGCATCTATAAGCCCATCCACCTATCCATCACCTCTCAGCATGGCATCTATAAGCCCATCATCCTATCCATCAATCTCCAAATGGCATCTATAAGCCCATTCCCACCATCACACTACTATGTGAGCGCAAATTTCTGGGCACTCTAGTGTTCAATCATCTTCCACCTTCGGATTACGAAAGGCATGTCAGCCAATCTGCATCCTCAGGTCTAAGAAGATTGAACAGGGGCAACTGTTGTACCCCAAAATTTGCCGTCCCATATTCTTCAATATTTGCAAAGAGCATGCTTCAAAAGCTCTCAAGGGTTGCACAATTCAAGGGCCTCCTAACAGTCAAAAACTAGGGTTTTGATTCTGACAAAGAAATTGAAGTTTTCAAGGGTCCAAACAAGTCCCACATGCCTACAAACATGGTCAAGCATCCATATGCCAAGTTTCAAGACTTACAGCACAAGATTGCACAGTCAAAAACCCTAATTGCTCAACAGTCAACTGCAGGGGCAAAATGGTCATTTGACAGTCAAAAGTCCAAATTTTTGGTCAACATCTTATTTTGAAGCCATAAACATCATTTGATCAATTCTTGATCATGATTTTCAAGGTATGGCTCAAAAAGTCTCAAGATGCAAAAGTTTCCATATTTGGACAGTTGAAAAAGTCAACTGTAACTTGACCAAGGCATAACTTCCACATGGTTCATCAGAAAAATTCCATCCAAAGCTCATTTTGAAGAGAAAGACATTTCCTACAACTCCTCTTCACACTTCAAGTCCAAGAAATTCTGTCACAAAAAGTTATCAATTTCAACATTATAGGTCATTTTCAAAAGTCAACAAAAAGGGACTTTAAGTCAAAGACCATAACTTGAGATTGGTAAATCAAAATGACATGGGACCAAAGGCATTGGTTAGAGGACTTCAAGACCTTTCCAAAATGTCAGAGAAAATGATCAAAGCTTAAAACTTGAGCAAGATATGCCTTGTGGAAGTTGGGACATTTTTGGGAATTTTGAAAAGTCAACTTTGCTTCAAATGCTTCAAAATTGCTAATGGGCCACAAATTCTTCCAAGAATCATTATCCAAAGCATATGCACGACCCATTAAGCCCAAAGGGATTTACTTTCTTATTTTTAATTAATTAATTGAATTTTTATTTTTATTTATTCATTTAATTAGTTTTAAATATAAGAAAAATATCAAATCATTGGTTTTAAATCTTTTTGTGCAGAAAATAGGTCTATCACATGCTCATTATTTCGTGTGCCAATCAACAAGAGCAAAATCTTCCAAACTTGGCATGTTCTTCATGAAAAAGATTCATAAAAATCAAATTTTGAAAACCATTAAAGACAAAGCTTTGGGCTTGGATTATTGACCAAAATCGTTCCTTATACAAGCACAAACCTAACCCTAATGCAGAGAACCTTCAAGTTGCGCCTCATATCACAAACACACTTTGCAATTTTTGGTGAAAAAGTCAAAACTGAAAAAAAACTGCATTAGAGGACAATTCAAAGCTTCTAACCAATTTCAATAGCTTGCCAAGGCTTCCCTAAACCTAACTGCATTCTTTTTCAGTCCCCACGCATCAAGAATTGGTATATAGAACTCAAAATTCATCATACTTTATGCATAATCATATTTGAACTTCTGGGCATTTTCCATACATTTTGATTGTTGTTTTATACTAACATGGACCTTCTGAGTCCATTGATATTGTTTAATTGAGTTTTCGTTGCCTATATGCAAACTTGCCATGGAAGCCATTTAGGGTTGCAGGGATTTTAAAAGAGGGCTTTGCTCCTCTGGAAAAATCAGGACACAGGACTTATGCCATTAGAATCAGGAGCTTCACACGATTCAGAATCACTAGTCGCGCTCAATTTATGAGTAACCATGGCGTAATCGCTATTTTTCGCAGGCCATATTTAGTGGGGGTTTAAAACCCCCGCTATCTCTTTTCTGATTACAGGTGAAACGAAGACGAAGCCTGCGTGTCCCCTCTTGGTTGGTTTGTTTGAATTTTTAGCGCGTTTTATCATTAGCGTGATTCTTTAATTATTATATTTTGTTTTGCATAATATTTATGAATGCGTTGAATGGTGTAGTGGTTGGGAACCTTGTTGGCAAGCCTTGGGACCTGGGTTCGATTCCCAGGTCCCCCATATGTCTTTCTATTTTTTCTTGTAATATGATCAGGTACTCAACATGTCCAGATGACCACCAAACACGCAGCGCTGAGACTTGCCACATGGCCACTGAGATCAATCCAAAAGCCAGGATGAGAGGTTTATCATGCACCTCCATTGACCATGCCACACGCGCACTGAAAAGTCAACTAAAGGCCTTAATTCATTGGGCCTGATTGCTACAATATTACCTCCAAAAGGGCCATATAACCCCCCCTATTTGTACATCTCTTTCTAAATTTCTTCTCTTATTTTAATTCTTGTTTTATCTTGTTCTAATTATTTTAATAAATTCACAAAAAAATAATTAATTTTCATAAAAAATAATAAAAAAATCAGAAAAGGCAAAAAATGTAGTTTATTAATTAAATGTTTTTTGTAAATAAACTTTATTAATTAATTTAGTTTTTTTTTAATCTCTAGGTTTAATTCTAATATTTTTTGTAATAAACTAAAAAATGTAGAATTAGGGTTTTATACTTTTATTCCTTTTTTCGGTTTCACCCTATTTAATTATTAGTTATTATTTTGTAAATGAAATTTTCCATGTAAATAATTAATATAAATTAGGTTAAACTTGAATATTTTCTTAATAAATAAAAAAAAACAATTTAGAATTAGGGTTAGTTAACTTTTTTAATTCCAATTTAATTTTCGCATTAAACTCCTTAAATACAAAAACTCCAGAAAAATTCTTCCTTTTATTTAAACTTAATTAATTTATTAATTTTAATTCAATTTCTTTAAAAGGGTCCAACGCCCTCGCATTCGATCATAATTCTAATCCGCGCGCTTATTTTATTTTTTCATGTAATTCTCCCAAAGCTATGTAATAGATCAATTAGGCATTTACCTTTCCGCATTTTTATTTTATCTCAAATCGGGTCTTGGATTAATTTGGCGATGTAGACCCGCACCTTTGTAATAGCGTAGGACTTTTAAATTCCGCATCTTTTAAACTGTTAATAATTTGCATGAAAGAATGAATGCCAAAATAAAAGCAACGTGTAGATCACCAATGTATGAACAAGATAAACATAAATGAACATGACACACTAATCACACACCACCCCTAGGGTACGCCTCATTGTTGCCTTGCCCCTCGAAAGGTGATCGTTGAGTAGATGACGTTTTAGTAAGTCCTCATGTCCATGAACATGGCATGAGGGTAGCTTCTAAGGTGTCTTCCTATTGCTTCGGTGATCACCATGTCCCGAACCCTCGAATTGACCCGAACACCTCCAACGGTGGTGCTACCTACCCCTCAATGGTGGGATGGCACTACTTTAAGGACATTTACACAGACGAATTCCTTAGGGTAGGTAGAGAACTCGTAGATACTTGCTCTAATTTCAAAACAAATCAAAAATACTTTTCACACCGACACCTTTTCAAAAAGCTTTCGAAAGCAATTTTTCAAACACTCTTGAGGACTGATACAAGAGTCGAACTGAAATTTTCAAAGAAACTTTTTTTAACCCACAGTTGAAAAGCAAGCAAAAAATTTTGAAAACACAAATGAGCAAGTATCTAAGAGCCCATGGATAACCATGGATAGAAAGGGTGCTAACACCTTCCCTTTCTATAAATCTACCTCCCGAACCGAGAGCAATCTCTATAAGGAATTTTTCTGTGCTTTTGTCCTTTCCATTTGGAGAAAATAAAAGACGGTGGCGACTCTTGCTTCCGCGACATTTCGCGAACCAGCGTTAAACAGTCAGTTCCAGATCCACCGATCACACTTAGGATTTTTAATTCAATTTCTTTTCATAACAAAAAATTCCTTTCATTTAAGGATTTTAGAGGTATTTTCAAATCATGCGCGTGTTTATTTACTTTTGCATTTTTTTGGATTATTGTAACCGCCTACTGGTTTGTAATAGTCTAATTAGGATTTAATTTTCCGCATTTTACATTTTCAGTCAGACATGATTGTAATTGCCCTAAAGCTTTGAAATAGCCGTAGGTTTTACTTTTCGCACTGTATTATATGCCTGTATATAAACTGCTAGTAAATTAGGCGTGTATGGCAAGAACTAATTAATCAATCTTAGATCACTAACAACAAGATAAAAATACCTGAAAAAGCATACTATTGCACACTTGCACCCCTAGGGTATTTCCCACTTTGGTTGCCTTCGGAAATGGTCATGTCCCTCGAACGTAGGGATACTCTTAGAAAAGACCCTCAGTTGTAAGTCATCATAAAGATCATAGTCCCTAAATGTCCCTCGAGTTTCCTATGAGAAATGATCTTGTCCCTCGAGTTTCCTACGAATATATGATGATGACAGTCCCTTCAAAATGCTAAGGGATCCTTACATGTTGCCTTCAATGACCATAAACGTCCCTTACGATAGTCCCTTAACATCCAATGATAGGGCTACCTACTCACTAATAGTAGGATATCACTATCTAAAGGAAAGGAGAAAAAGAACACCCTTTTTCGAGTAGGTAGATGGTTGTTAAGTACTTGCTCAAAATTAATTCTTTTTTACACCACACTTTCAAAACTACTTTCAAAAAGGCTTTATCACACTCTTGAGGACTGATACAAGAGTTATCATAAAGCAAGCAAACTTTTCAAAACACAGAAACACGAAAGCAATTTTCAAAAATGAGCAAGTATCTAAGAGCCCGTGGAAAACCACTGATGGAAAGGGTGCTAACACCTTTCCTTTCCATAATCTACCCCTCTTACTCAGAAAATCTCCAAAAAAGGTCTTTTTCTGTTCTTTTCACCCTTACCTTTGTTGGATAAAAGAAAAGTCAGTGGAGACTCTTGCTTACCGCAAGATTTGCGAATACAAAATGCAAACCAGTATTAAACAGTCGGTTCTGCCACCGTATTACCAATATAATAGAGCTTTTTCTAGAATTTCTTTAGTTTTTAATAAAATTTAACTCACATGAAAACTAATAAAAATACTTTTTCTTTTTGTTTTTATTCATATTTTCATACTGTTGTGCTTTGTTATTTTTGATGTGTGTGTTCATTATGTAAGGTACACTTTGATGCTATTGATCATGTAACATAACATGTTGTTATGTGATCGAAGTATATGGCTTATGCTTGCTTCTGATGCGACACGCCTTATTTCTCATCATCCTGAGAAATTCATATCATATTATATGTTGTCCAAATACATGTGATATCATGTGTGTGCTCTTTCGAGCTTGTTTGCTTACTCGCTTTCTATACCATGTTCCATTAGGATGTGCTTGTTGCTTTTGGATGCAAGTTAGACCTTAGGTTGCAAGCCATGCATGATAATATTAGGTAGACATTTCCATTTTGTTAATCCAAACCTTAGGACTACCATTGTATGATAACATTAAGATTAGAAATAGGCTAGTCTCCCGTAGACTCTTTTCTTCCCCTTTTTACATATGCATTTAAAACTAAAAATTTCCTTTTCTTAGCAAATCGTAAAATTTCCTTTTTGCATATGCATTTAAAACTAAAAATTTCCTCTTGGTTGTAAGACCGTGACTTCTCCCTTCTCAGGTTTTCTCGATGTTCACCTTTCCCTTCATGTGGGATAAAAGACGTTCGATGGTGAATTCATTGTTTGATGATTTTCAGCTGGTTGTTTCAAGTCTTAGAACTTTAGAATAGATGAGTGTGTTGAGACTTCCTTTGTTCCTCCAGAACTTCTTTTATCAGAGTATTTCTTCATCATATTTTAGATTGCATCTTTGGTGCTTCAGAAGTTATAGCATCAAAATCTTCTTCTGTTCAGGCGTGTTACACGGATTTGCTTCTAAGTCTGTTCGATTCGTCTTATCAGAGCTTCAAAATAGAATTCTCCCATCATCTTCTATGCTCTTTCATCAGATCTTCTTAGCTTAAATTGTTCGGAAACTTCTATGCTTCTTTATTAGAACTTCTCTGCATATTTAAATAATTTATTAGAAATCATAATTGTTCTTTATATACATATATCATGTATTTGTTATCATCAAAACTATTACTAAGATGTAGAACCAAACTATGTTCTAACAATCTCCCCCTTTTTGATGATGACAAAAACTTGTATATTTTGATGAACAAGTAAGAACATAAATCATTAGGGTCTCCCCTTGAGTTAAATACTCAGATAAATAAAAAATAGATACTTCCCTGAAGATGTTTGATCAGAGATTTTGATGGAAGTTCTGATAAGTCCATGTGGCATAAGTTACTTTCAAGAGACACTTTTCTTGTTTGCTTTCAGAAACATTGAAACAAAAGTTATGATATTTAAATTGTTTAAGACTTAGTCCCGACACTGTTATATTCAAAATATTTCACTTTCTCTCCCTTTTTGTTATAAATCAAAATTAATTAAAAACAATTAATCAGAGCAAAAAGTTATGCAAAAAAAATAGAGTAAAATATAATGAGAAACAAAAACAAACTAATGAAAAGAGGAAGCCATTTCTCAAAACTTAGGGTTTTAGAAGGAAATAAGGGAAAAACAATTTTAGAGTAAACAAATAGTGAGTGAAAGATGGAGAAAATTGATTGAGAGAGAGGTGAATAAATAATTGTTAAAAACAATAAAATATTTCTTAAGAAGGAGATAGCGAAGATATTTAAAACAATTAGCAATGACTCGTGCCTCAATGCATCAACTCAATCATTGATCAATCATAGTGATAACACTTGTTCTTTCTCTGATGATGACTTAACATTTAAGTTTGACAGATGTTGATGTGGTGAACTGCATGATACTATCTTGAAAGGAAATGTTTTCATAAAATGTCCAGATCTTCTGGATAGTTTCTGAGATAATTTTCCTTCTCACTTCTGAAGAACTATTGTTCAGATGTTCACAAAAAACAAATCAAAAAATTTTGATGGTTAAATGCACAGAAAACTACATTTCATTTGGGAATAATTCCATACTGAGGTGTTTCAGAATGAAATTAAATCTATCTTCAGCAAGAGGATTTGTGAAAACATCAACCCATTGCTGGTCTATGTCTATAAATTTTAAACAAAGAATTCCCTTATGAGTATAATCCCTAATGAAATGATGTTTAATTTTTATATGTTTAGCATTATAATGTAAAATAGTATTTTTAGAGAGACAAATATTAGAAATATTATAACAAAGGATATAAATGTTACTTTCATAAATATGAAAATCTTCAAACTGCCTTTTCATCCAGAGCATCTGAGTACTGCATCCAACTGCAACTATATATTGAGCTTCAGCAATTGATAGTGCAATAATGGATTGTCTTTTTCTAGACCATGAGATTAAGTTATCTCCCAAAAACTGGCAGGTTCCAAAAGTATTTTTTCTTTCTATCCTATCTCCAGCAAAGTCATCATCACAGTACCCTACTAATTTATATTCTCTGGATTTTCACTAACAAAGACCAAGATTGGTAGTACCTTTCAGATACTTCAAAATTTGCTTAACTGATGTTAAGTGAGATTCCCTAGGATATGATTAGAATCTGGCACAAAGACAAATGCTATATAGAATATTAGGTATTGAAGCTGTAAAATATAGGAGAGAACAATTCATACCTCTGTATAACTTCTGTTCTACTTTCTTACTTACCTCTTCCTTTTCCAGAATGCATGTAGGATACATAGGAGTTTTGGATGGTAAACTTACCTCTTTATTTAACATACTCGCTTTGATGTATGTAGGTTTCTTCTGGAGTCTGATTGACTTGAATTCCCAGAAAGAAGTTGAGTTCACCCATCAAGCTCATTTCAAATTATGCCTGCATAGTCTTAGAAAATTCTTTGCCCATGGAGGCTTTAGTATATCCAAAGATTATATCATCTATGTATATTTGTCAAATCATAATGTCATTTTTAAATGATTTACAAAATAAAGTTGTGTCCACCCTCCCTCTGGTAAAATCATTTACTAAGAGAAATTTACTTAGTCTTTCATACCAAGCTCTGGGAGCTTGTTTCAGACCATATAATAATTTCTTAAGTTTATAAACATATTCTGGATGTTTTATATTTTCAAAACCAAGGGGTTGGTGCACATAAACTTCTTCGTCAATGTAACCATTTAAAAAGGAACTTTTGACATCCATCTAATAAAGAGTGATGTCATTATTTACAGCAAATGAAATTAAAAGTCTGATATATTCTAACCTGGTGACTAGAGAAAAGGTTTATGTATGGTCTATCCCTTCTTGCTGACTATAACATTGTGCAACCAGCCATGCTTTGTTTATGACAACTTCTCCTTGTTCACTTAGCTTCTTTCTGAAGACCCGTTTAGTTCCAATGATGTTGAAGCCTTTTGGTGTAGTAACTAGATCCCATACATCGTTTCTGGGAAATTGATTTAGTTCTTCCTGCATTGCAAGTATCCAATCATTGTCTAGAAGTACTTTATCTATGGAAGTATTTTTGATTAGAGACACTAATCCCATGAGAGACTTTTCAGTATTTCTGAATGTAGATCTTATTCTGATTGGATCATCTTTCTTTCCCAGAATCATGTTTTCATGATGTGCTAAGCTGATTCTGGATTATCATTTCTGGGTGGATTCTTCAGAAGTTACTTTAATATTTGTGATGTCTTCTTTTGTATTTGGCTGAAGTTCTGAAATTTTATTTTCTGAAGTTCTATCTTCAGTACGTGCAATTTGAACTTCTATATCTACAAAAGATTCACCCTGCTTTGACTTTTGAGAGCTAAGCTTATCATCAAATTTGACACTAATAGATTCTTCCACAATTCGTGTTTCTGTGTTGTATACTCTATAACCTTTTGAATATTCAGAGTATCTTAACATGAAACACTTTTGTGCCTTAGAATCAAATTTGCTCAGATGATCTTTGGTGTTAAATATAAAACGAGTACATCCAAATGGATGGAAATAAGAAATGTTGGGCTTTTTGTTCTTCCACAGTTCACATGGAGTCTGAAGGTGTGAAAAACACAAGAAAATGGGGGGTTTGAATTGGGTTTTCAAAACAAAAACTTTTCTTTAAAAATATTCCCCTTTAAGCTAAAGTCCTTTTTCCTTCACTCTTGATAATAAAAATAAGTAAGAATAGGAAGTAAAGAACAATGTATTTTTATACTAGTTCACTTGAAAATTATCAAGCTAGTCTAGTCCTCCCGCCAAAGTGATTTCGCCTCACTCAATCGAGGACTTAATTCACTATAACCAAATTGATTACAATTTTCACAAGCTACCTTTAAGTGTCTAACTACATCTAAGACTCGCAAGTCCTATACTTCTTAAGGATACAAACCTACTCGGTCCCTTAAGGAATATCAAACACTAATCAACCTAATTATTATAATGCACAAGTTACCTGCAAGTGACTAACAACCTCTAAAACTAGAAATTCCTAGACTTCTTAAGGATACAGACCTACCCGTCCCCTCAAGGAAAATCAAACAACTGTTTCAATACAAGTTTTGTTTACAAGAGTGTTATTTCTACGCAAGCTGAATGTGTAAAATATTTTAAAAACAATGACTAAAGAATATGAAAGCTATAAACAGCGTTTGCGCGTGAATATTTCATTTATTTTCTGATTTATCTCTTAGTCTTCAAGCCTTTATATAGCCAATCAAATAATATATTCGTTGAGGGGTACTCTTGGGATTTCCAGAAATATTGGCAGCTTTAACAGTAACACGGGGGACAAGATCGTGCGACGCATCCGTCCTTTCATTGTAGTGGAATGAAACATTGATTGTACCATGTACTATTTGTACCACGTTAACATTATCTTCTTTCCTTCTAAACTTCAGAGGCTTCTGCGAGCATGAGCTTAGATGCAGGAACGTAACATAAGGTCATCAGAACTTCAAATCTTCAGAATCTTTAGAATTGCGTCTTCAGAGTCTTCAGTACTTTGTTGTGAGAACCTTTTCTTGGAACCTCGGGTATTTAGAACTTCAAGTCTTTAGAATCTTAAGAACTTATTTCTTTAGAGTCTTCAGCACTTGGTCTTTAGAACCCTAATCTTTAGAACCTTGTTATTAGAAACACAAGTCTTCAACATCTGAACTTCAGTAAAAACTGTTAGAACATAGTTTGATTCTACAACCCTTGTAAGAGTTTTGATGATAACAAAAACAAAATACAATTATGCTCCCTAAATATATATTCTGTTTTGCAGAGAAGTTCTGATGGAAGAAGATCATAAGATGCACTATAATGTTTTTTTAACTCTGATTGTAAACGTTTCTTAAAGAAGTTCTGATGGAAGATGAGTTACAAAGTTGTTTCAACTCTGATTATTAACATATTTAAAAGAAGTTCTAACGCTGCAATTAGGACTCCGTGGTTTTGATCTACAATGTTCTGAAGCAAGCAGCAATGGTTACTTCCATCTTCTAAAGCAAGCATGTTCTAAAGCATTACAAATCAAATATTTCCATTTCAAGAGTAACGGTTGGAAGGGAACAAGGATCTTTATTTTTGGAAAGCACCTTAATTGTCATTGATCAAGTTTCCAAATGCTCCTTCATGCTTTTCCTATTTAAACAAGCTTTAAGGATAAACTGTTTACGATTTCTCACACCCAGTAACACTGCTATCATTTTCATCCTCAAACATTCAACATTCAAATTGTGTAAAACATCACTTGTATTGTGATACTGTTTTATTAGAAACACTATTGTACAATTTTGTTCATACATTATTTAGAGAAATTCCTTGAGAAAAATCGGGTTGTAGTTTATACTCAAGAAGACTTTGACAGTTGTCAAAGTAGATTTGTAATCAAGATTGATTAGTGGATTAAGACCTCGTTGAGAGAGGCGAAATCACCTTGGCGGGTGGACTGTAGTAGTTTGAGTTCAAATGAACCAGGATAACCAACTTGTTCTTTACTTTAAAGTTTTAAAGTTCCCAATTCAAACCCCCATTTATTGTGTTTTTCCATTCTTTAGAAACTTTGTCTTTAGATATTCTAAGTTTTCTTCTTTGGAACACACTATCTTTAGAAACTTGAGTCTTTAGCATCTGGACTTTATAGGAACTTTAGTCTTCAGATCTTCTGACTGGTTTCTTTAGACAAACATCGCAGCTTACACTTCAGAGCCTTCTGGAGTGTCTTTCTATTGTTCAACAGAACTTTTGTAGCATAGAAGCATAATTAATTCTCTTCTCATATCTTGGCCATGCTATCCATCATAAGCATAACCTGTTTGTTAAGTACTCAACAATAACAAACATTATAGTATCAAAATTGTTCATACAAACATACTCATTTGTTATCATTAGAACTCATAGATAATATTGCATAACCAAATCTTGTTCTTACAAAGTCTTTTCCAGAATAGGTCTTATTGAGATTCTATTATGAATATAACATGTTGTGTTAATTGCTTCTGCCCAGAAGTGTTTAGCAATTTTAGTTTTGTTGATCATGGTTCTGGACATTTCTTGTAAAGTTTTATTCTTTTGTTCTACAACTCCTTTTTGTTTAGGAGTTCTAGGACAAGAGAAATAATTAGAAATGCCATTTTCATTAAAAAAACTTTTAAAAAATTTTGTTTTCGAATTCCCGACCATGATCCCTTCTGACTTTAACAAATGTAAACTTTTTTTAATTCTGAACTTGGTTATAGAAAGTAGAGAACACAGAGTGTGACTCATCCTTGTGTCTTAAGAACTTTACTCATGTCCATATGCTATAGTCATCTATGATCACTAATCCATACTTCTTGCCGCTGATGGATGCAGTTGTCACTGGTCCAAACATATCTATATGCAGAAGTTATAATGGTCTAAAGGTAGAAATAACATTTTGAGATTTGAAAGAGGGTTTTGCAAACATTCCTTTTTGACATGCTTCAAACAGAGAATCTGAGATGAACTTCGAGTTAGGAAGTCCTCTAACCAGATTGAGTTTATTAATCTGAGATATTCTTCTCATACTAACATGCCTCAATCTTCTGCGCCAGACCCATTGCTCATCGTTAACAGACATAAGACATTTTACATTCTAACTCTTTAGTTCTAAAAGTTTAATCTTATAAATGTGATTCTTTCTCTAACCATTAAAGAGGATAGTTCCATCTTTCTAACTAACTTCTTTGCATGACTTTTGATTAAAGATTATATCATAACCGTTGTCACTTAATCGACTTATGGACAACATATTATGTATTAATACATCTACTAAGAGAACATTAGTTATAGAAATAAGTGTACTATTACCAATAGTTCCAAAGCCAACTATTTTTCCTCTCTGATTGCCTCTGAAACCTACATAGCGTCCAGATTTAAGTTCCAGACTTTGGAACATATGCTTTCTTCCTGTCATGTGTCGAGAGCATCTAGAATCCAGGTACCAAGACTGGTGTCTTAACTTTGTTGTTAAAGACATATGTAACATAGATGATTTTATCCGTAGGTACCCATATCTTTTTGGGTCCTTGTTGGTTAGATTTTCCTGAATTCTGATTGAATTTTTCTTTATAAGAGTTCATAGAATAAGATTCACTAGTCTATTTTATGTCATGTGAGTCTATATGTGAAATGTGATTTTAGGAGTGTGTATGTTATGACCATGTTATCAACTTGTTTTGGTTGATATGGTTCCTCCCCTTTTGGTTTCACATATCCTATACCTTTTTTTGGCGTTTCTGCTAACTCCATAGATCATTGAGGCCATCTTTCTTCTATCTATGTTTCTAGCTAGAATTTTTTGAACGCCGTGATCATATTCTTTTATGATGTTATCAGAACTAGTTGAAACTTCTGAAACAAATTATTTTTGAGCTTTTTGTAATTCATTTTTAGTGAGGGAATTTTCATTCAGAAATACCGACTCTGCTGGGGATTTAAATTAAAGTGAGGTGTACCTTAGGAATAAGATCACTGTGTTTTCAATTGCTTTGACTTGTTTGCTTTAAATTGTGGGACTGTCTTGGGAGTTCTATAGATCCTAACCCGGATCTGGGGATACCTTCTTAGAAAGTAGCAACAAGGCTGTGAGGGAACTGTGCGGGGTATACCGACATGGTTGAAACAGTCTGCTACGTTGATGTGGCACTTTGGTGTGTACCGGTAACCCTTGAGTTCAGTCAAGGAGAGTACGGGGCCTCCGCGTGGTGTCGTGAAGCATCAACTGACCTTAGGAACCTTAATTGAACTATCTTGGCCTCTTTAGGGTAGTGAGATAACTGACTTTGGTGCAGTCCAAGGTTGGTTGATACTCGATACTACACTCAATTGAGGGTTGCTTTCCTGGAATATTTCGGTCGCCAGTTCAGTGGCTAAATCGAAACGATGAACAATGAAAGCAATCCAGTGATATTGGGACCCTTAGAACCCGGTTACTTCTAATAGGACAGGTTGAGCCCACCAACTTCAAGAGGGTAATACCCAGACCCCATGTTGGCCTAAACTCTAAGGGCTTGTCTTGTGTGACTTGTGTGCCTTACATGTTTGCCTTTGTAAATATCTGTGGTGTGTTTAATCATAGCATCATGACATCATCCAGCATCATCTGCATTGACTAACCATTTCAGGGGTTCGAATCTTCATCTTTGTTCTTGTTTTGTAGGACATGGAAAATGTTCGCAGAAAGACAATTCAAATCAGCCTTGTAAGGATCCCTCCTCAGCTTAAGGAGCTTATATCCAGGATTCCCGAGAGCTCTTCATTCAGTGAAAGACATGGAAGACTCATCAGCTTGGTCAATACCAACATTGAGGAAGATATGATAAAGGTCCTGTTCCAATTCTTTGACCCTCTGCATCACTGTTTCACTTTCCTGGATTATCAGCTGGTACCTACACTGGAGGAGTTCTCCCAGCTTCTGAAGATCCCTATCCTTGATCAACTACCCTACAACGGTACGGAAAAGGAACCCAAGCTTGAAGACATTGCTAAAGCCTTACACCTACAATCATCTGACCTCAAGGGACATTGGGAAGTTAGAAGTGGAATCAAAGGGTTCTTAGCCAGGTTTCTGTTTGAAAAGGCCCATGAATGTTGGAACTCCCTTGACTTACAAGCTTTTGAAGAAGTTGTGGCCCTCCTTGTCTATGGTTTGGTGTTGTTCCCTAACCCAGATCAGCTTATAGATATCAGTGCTATCCAGATCTTCATGTCCAGGAATCCTATACCTACGTTGCTGGGGGACATCCTTCACTCATGTTACACTCGAACCATGAGAAAAAGAGGTGTCCTTATGTGCTGCACTCCTCTCCTGGGAAGGTGGTTTATTTCGCACCTTCCACAATCAGCTTTGAAGAACGAGCGGGGTTTGAGGTGGTCACAACGGTTGATGACTCTTACACATGCAAATATACATTGGTGCCCTCGGTCCATAGAGGATTTCACTATCATTGATCGTTGCGGGGAGTACCCTAATGTTCCTTTACTTGGCGGAGTATGAGGCATGCATCATGGGACTCCAAGTTGCGATCGAATTAAGGATCAAGTTTCTGAGTGTTTTCGGAGATTCCGCTCTCGTGATCAATCAGATCAAACGGGTCTGGGATACGAAACATCCGAATCTTATTCCTTACAGAGAATGTGTGTTGACGTTGATCCCCCACTTCACAGAGATAACCTTTGAACACTTTCTGAGAGAGGAGAATCAGTTGGAAGACGCGTTAGCTACGATGTCTTCTATGTTCAAGGTCAAATGGGACAATGAGGCTCCCCAGGTCACTATCTAGAAACTGGACGAACCGGCATACTGTTGTGATCTCGAGACTGAATTGGTAACTGAGAAGCCTTGGTACCATGAGGTGAAGAGATACTTGGAAGCTCAGGAATACCCTGAAGGTTCCTCTGTCAACGATAAGAAGTTTCTGAGAAGGTTCGCAGCGAAGTTTTTCCTTAGCAATGACATTCTGTACAAGCGAAACCATGATTCGACCTTACTGCGTTGTGTGGATAAGAAAGAAGCAGAAAGGATCATGGAAGAGCTACATGAAGGGACCTTCGGAACACATTCCAGTGGACACACTATGGCAAAGAAAATACTTCGGGCTGGGTATTTCTGGTCCACAATGGAAGCTGACTGCTATCAACACTCTCGGACATGCCATAAATGCCAGATATATGCAGACAAGGTGCATGTTCCTCCAGTTCCTCTAAATGTTCTGACTGCGCCCTGGCTGTTTGCAATATGGGGCATAGACATGATCGGTGAGATTAAACCAACGGCATCCAATGGGCATCGCTTCATCCTGGTGGCAATTGATTACTTCACGAAGTGGGTGG
Organism: Vicia faba; assembly: GCA_948472305.1. Lineage (NCBI taxonomy): Eukaryota > Viridiplantae > Streptophyta > Magnoliopsida > Fabales > Fabaceae > Vicia > Vicia faba. Next base: position 1,088,778,459 of record OX451740.1, read on the forward strand.
AAGCAGCATCCTACGCTACGGTAACCAAGACTGTTGTGGCATGGTTCATTCGGCATAATCTGATCTGTCGATATGGGGTCCCTGAAAGAATAATTACAGACAACGGTACCAATCTCAATAACAAGATGATCACTGAGCTCTGCGAGCAGTTTAAGATACAGCACCACAACTCTTCTCCTTATAGACCGAAGATGAATGGGGCTGTAGAAGCAGCAAATAAGAACATTAAGAAAATCGTGCAGAAGATGACACTGACTTATAAAGATTGGCACGAAATGTTACCGTTCGCTCTACATGGATACCGTACCTCAGCCAGGACGTCAATCGGGGCAACTCCTTTCTCCTTGGTCTACGGTATGGAGGCAGTCTTACCAATCGAAGTGCAAATACCCTCTCTCCGGATAATGAATGATGCAGATCTGAACGAAGATGATTGGATCCAGACACGACTTGATCAGCTAAACCTTATTGATGAAAAAAGACTTGCTGCTATCTGCCACGGTCAGACATATCAGAAACGGATGATCAGGGCATTTAACAAAAAGGTCAGACCACAAGAATATCAAGTTGGGGATCTGGTAATCAAGCGAATCATCCTTCCCCAGAGTGATCCAAGGGGCAAATGGACCCCTACGTATGAAGGGCCATTTGTGGTTAAACATGTGTTCTCAGGAGGAGCCATGATTCTAACCAACATGGATGGTGACGACCTTCCTCACCCCGCTAATGCAGACATAGAAAAAAATACTACGCATAAAAAAGACCCACTAGGTTGACATACCTAGGCAAAAATTAGGGCTTCCCGGCGAACCAAAATGGTTCGGGCAAAATGAAGGGATGAAATGAAAAAAATCTGTACAACCGGCAAGTCGAAAACCTGAAAAGGCAGCTTGGGAAAAAATGGGTATCTCGGTGGACTGAAAACCCGAAAGGGCGGTCCAGGCAAAAGTTAGGGATAAAGCGTAATACTATGTCTCATTGGATCACTTTGCATCCAGAATCCGGTATCTACATCAAGTTCAGACGGCATCGATCAATCAACTTCATCTTCAACTAAGGTCATCAAGTGATGAGACGCTCGAAGATATAAGGGCGATAGCAGAGTTGGAACCCAGTGGGATCATTCATTCCACACAACTGTTTTATTTTCCTTTGTACAAATTTGTATAAACTCTTTTGTTTGGCGGCGTTCTCTTACTAGGACGTCAGCCTCTTGTACATAAACGCCTATTTACAGGCAAATTCAAAATCAATATAAATACACTTTTCAGACAAACTGCCTTTTATTTTTTCCTTTTTCTGTTTTGTTTTGCGAAGAACGTCCAAGGTTCAATTTGTGATATATGCATTGACAATGATTTGCTAACTCATGAATATTTGCATACGAAACAAAGGATTAATTACAGGTAACATTAGAAACAGGGGAAATAAAGAGTTGTCTAAGCGATCTAATTGTTCCGTCCACCAAGGTAGCAAAGGCAAGTTCGGCTGAAGAACATAACCAGATATCTTAATTCCCCAGAGAGTGAGTCAGTAAATCAATGCACTCTCCCCAAGCAAAAGTATGCTATCAGCCTTAAGGAAGTTGGGTATCCTCCAGCAGATCTCAACATTCCCCAGCAATATACATATATTCTTAACAAGCATCCCCGACAGTCTTGGTCTAAAGATTGTTCCCCGGTGGTATATCAAACATTCAATGGAGTCACTTCCCCAATATAGTTCAAATTTTCCCCAGGAGAGTCCAATCCAGTTTCCCCAGGAAGGTTGGAATCCATCTTCCCCAAGCAGTAAGCTTATCCCCAGTAGATTCTGGAAGCTTTTCTCCCGCAGAGCACGAACGCGTCTCCCGGCTTTATTCAAAGGTTATTTCCCTACCAGGATATAACTGGGTTATCCTCAGCCAGAAGCTATGAGAAGATCGTCCTCGGCACAGTCTTCTTATCCCCAACGAAGTCTACTAACACTTCCAACATAACATTGGTATCCCCAGCGAAGTTACCATCAACATTTCAGCAAAGTACCTCTCTCCCCACAGAGTATTGCTTCCCAACAAGATCGCTAGAGTACTTCTCTCCCCACAGAGTATTGCTCCCCAACAAGATCGCTAGAGTACTTTTCTCCCCGTAGAGTAATCCATTTGCCAAGTTTATTCCCCAACGGAGTTATCTTCTCCTACCGGTATTCTTGCAACTATCATCCCCAGCGGAAACAACAAAGCATGGTTCTTCAACATCAGCCCAGGAGTGACTTCCCGGCACCCGTCAAGGATTTATTTTCCTAAGACAAAAAGATACATTTATAAACATCACATTTCCATACATTATAGCATGCATATATATCTTACAAATCTCATTTATGTTGAGAACATCATTGCGTGATCCACATCATGCATTGCATATGACTGACCTTTACCTTTCAGGAAAGATCCAGTTAAGTTCTCATCTATATTTCAAGACTTTAGTCTGGTTCAGTTAAATCGACCCTAAGATTTTCCTGATTCTTATCCAGTCAAAGGCCTTCTCTGGTTCAGTCAGATCGACCCTAAGATCTCCCTGATTCTTATCCAGTTGAAGATTCCAAGACCTTGTCCGGTTCAGTTAAATCGACCCTAAGATTTTCCTGATTCTTATCCAGTCAAAGGCCTTCTCTGGTTCAGTCAGACCGACCCTAAGATCTCCCTGATTCTTATCCAGTTGAAGATATTCCAAGACCTTGTCCAGTTCAGTTAAATCGACCCTAAGATTTTCCTGATTCTTATCCAGTCAAAGGCCTTCTCTGGTTCAGTCAGATCGACCCTAAGATCTCCCTGATTCTTATCCAGTTGAAGATATTCCAAGACCTTGTCCGGTTCAGTTAAATCGACCCTAAGATTTTCCTGTTTCTTATCCAGTCAAAGGCCTTCTCTGGTTCAGTCAGATCGACCCTAAGATCTTCCTGTTTCTTATCCAGTTGAAGATTCCAAGACCTTGTCCGGTTCAGTTAAATCGACCCTAAGATTTTCCTGTTTCTTATCCAGTCAAAGGCCTTCTCTGGTTCAGTCAGATCGACCCTAAGATATCCCTATTTCTTATCCAGTTGAAGATTCCAAGACCTTGTCCAGTTCAGTTAAATCGACCCTAAGATTTTCCTGTTTCTTATCCGGTCAAAGGCCTTCTCTAGTCCAGTTAAATCGATCCCTAAAAGATTTTTCTGATGAAGACTCAGTAGAAGACATCCAAGATTCTCTCAGCGTTACTGTTGAGGTTGAAGTCGCCCAAGATTCTCTCAGCGTTACTGTTGAGGTTGAAATCGCCCAAGATTCTCTCAGCGTTACTATTGAGGTTGAAGTCGCCTATGGTTCTATCCCCGTTACTGTGGAGGTAGTAATCGCCCCAAGGTTCCCTCAGCGTTCCTATTGAGGTAGTAATCATCCAAGGTTCTCTCACCGTCCCATTGAGGTAGTAACCACCCCTGGTTCATTCATCACCGTTTGAAGCTCCAGATTCAATTACTGTAACCAGTCAGGGCACATCTACATAGGAGCTTGAAGACCAATTCCTGTAACAGGTCAGGTAATCATTTTCTTTTTCAGGTACGCAACTTCTCGCTAAGGAACCTCTTACGCGATCGACATCCATATGGCATCTATAAGCCCATCCACCTATCCATCACCTCTCAGCATGGCATCTATAAGCCCATCATCCTATCCATCAATCTCCAAATGGCATCTATAAGCCCATTCCCACCATCACACTACTATGTGAGCGCAAATTTCTGGGCACTCTAGTGTTCAATCATCTTCCACCTTCGGATTACGAAAGGCATGTCAGCCAATCTGCATCCTCAGGTCTAAGAAGATTGAACAGGGGCAACTGTTGTACCCCAAAATTTGCCGTCCCATATTCTTCAATATTTGCAAAGAGCATGCTTCAAAAGCTCTCAAGGGTTGCACAATTCAAGGGCCTCCTAACAGTCAAAAACTAGGGTTTTGATTCTGACAAAGAAATTGAAGTTTTCAAGGGTCCAAACAAGTCCCACATGCCTACAAACATGGTCAAGCATCCATATGCCAAGTTTCAAGACTTACAGCACAAGATTGCACAGTCAAAAACCCTAATTGCTCAACAGTCAACTGCAGGGGCAAAATGGTCATTTGACAGTCAAAAGTCCAAATTTTTGGTCAACATCTTATTTTGAAGCCATAAACATCATTTGATCAATTCTTGATCATGATTTTCAAGGTATGGCTCAAAAAGTCTCAAGATGCAAAAGTTTCCATATTTGGACAGTTGAAAAAGTCAACTGTAACTTGACCAAGGCATAACTTCCACATGGTTCATCAGAAAAATTCCATCCAAAGCTCATTTTGAAGAGAAAGGCATTTCCTACAACTCCTCTTCACACTTCAAGTCCAAGAAATTCTGTCACAAAAAGTTATCAATTTCAACATTATAGGTCATTTTCAAAAGTCAACAAAAAGGGACTTTAAGTCAAAGACCATAACTTGAGATTGGTAAATCAAAATGACATGGGACCAAAGGCATTGGTTAGAGGACTTCAAGACCTTTCCAAAATGTCAGAGAAAATGATCAAAGCTTAAAACTTGAGCAAGATATGCCTTGTGGAAGTTGGGACATTTTTGGGAATTTTGAAAAGTCAACTTTGCTTCAAATGCTTCAAAATTGCTAATGGGCCACAAATTCTTCCAAGAATCATTATCCAAAGCATATGCACGACCCATTAAGCCCAAAGGGATTTACTTTCTTATTTTTAATTAATTAATTGAATTTTTATTTTTATTTATTCATTTAATTAGTTTTAAATATAAGAAAAATATCAAATCATTGGTTTTAAATCTTTTTGTGCAGAAAATAGGTCTATCACATGCTCATTATTTCGTGTGCCAATCAACAAGAGCAAAATCTTCCAAACTTGGCATGTTCTTCATGAAAAAGATTCATAAAAATCAAATTTTGAAAACCATTAAAGACAAAGCTTTGGGCTTGGATTATTGACCAAAATCGTTCCTTATACAAGCACAAACCTAACCCTAATGCAGAGAACCTTCAAGTTGCGCCTCATATCACAAACACACTTTGCAATTTTTGGTGAAAAAGTCAAAACTGAAAAAAAACTGCATTAGAGGACAATTCAAAGCTTCTAACCAATTTCAATAGCTTGCCAAGGCTTCCCTAAACCTAACTGCATTCTTTTTCAGTCCCCACGCATCAAGAATTGGTATATAGAACTCAAAATTCATCATACTTTATGCATAATCATATTTGAACTTCTGGGCATTTTCCATACATTTTGATTGTTGTTTTATACTAACATGGACCTTCTGAGTCCATTGATATTGTTTAATTGAGTTTTCGTTGCCTATATGCAAACTTGCCATGGAAGCCATTTAGGGTTGCAGGGATTTTAAAAGAGGGCTTTGCTCCTCTGGAAAAATCAGGACACAGGACTTATGCCATTAGAATCAGGAGCTTCACACGATTCAGAATCACTAGTCGCGCTCAATTTATGAGTAACCATGGCGTAATCGCTATTTTTCGCAGGCCATATTTAGTGGGGGTTTAAAACCCCCGCTATCTCTTTTCTGATTACAGGTGAAACGAAGACGAAGCCTGCGTGTCCCCTCTTGGTTGGTTTGTTTGAATTTTTAGCGCGTTTTATCATTAGCGTGATTCTTTAATTATTATATTTTGTTTTGCATAATATTTATGAATGCGTTGAATGGTGTAGTGGTTGGGAACCTTGTTGGCAAGCCTTGGGACCTGGGTTCGATTCCCAGGTCCCCCATATGTCTTTCTATTTTTTCTTGTAATATGATCAGGTACTCAACATGTCCAGATGACCACCAAACACGCAGCGCTGAGACTTGCCACATGGCCACTGAGATCAATCCAAAAGCCAGGATGAGAGGTTTATCATGCACCTCCATTGACCATGCCACACGCGCACTGAAAAGTCAACTAAAGGCCTTAATTCATTGGGCCTGATTGCTACAATATTACCTCCAAAAGGGCCATATAACCCCCCCCTATTTGTACATCTCTTTCTAAATTTCTTCTCTTATTTTAATTCTTGTTTTATCTTGTTCTAATTATTTTAATAAATTCACAAAAAAATAATTAATTTTCATAAAAAATAATAAAAAAATCAGAAAAGGCAAAAAATGTAGTTTATTAATTAAATGTTTTTTGTAAATAAACTTTATTAATTAATTTAGTTTTTTTTTAATCTCTAGGTTTAATTCTAATATTTTTTGTAATAAACTAAAAAATGTAGAATTAGGGTTTTATACTTTTATTCCTTTTTTCGGTTTCACCCTATTTAATTATTAGTTATTATTTTGTAAATGAAATTTTCCATGTAAATAATTAATATAAATTAGGTTAAACTTGAATATTTTCTTAATAAATAAAAAAAAACAATTTAGAATTAGGGTTAGTTAACTTTTTTAATTCCAATTTAATTTTCGCATTAAACTCCTTAAATACAAAAACTCCAGAAAAATTCTTCCTTTTATTTAAACTTAATTAATTTATTAATTTTAATTCAATTTCTTTAAAAGGGTCCAACGCCCTCGCATTCGATCATAATTCTAATCCGCACGCTTATTTTATTTTTTCATGTAATTCTCCCAAAGCTATGTAATAGATCAATTAGGCATTTACCTTTCCGCATTTTTATTTTATCTCAAATCGGGTCTTGGATTAATTTGGCGATGTAGACCCGCACCTTTGTAATAGCGTAGGACTTTTAAATTCCGCATCTTTTAAACTGTTAATAATTTGCATGAAAGAATGAATGCCAAAATAAAAGCAACGTGTAGATCACCAATGTATGAACAAGATAAACATAAATGAACATGACACACTAATCACACACCACCCCTAGGGTACGCCTCATTGTTGCCTTGCCCCTCGAAAGGTGATCGTTGAGTAGATGACGTTTTAGTAAGTCCTCATGTCCATGAACATGGCATGAGGGTAGCTTCTAAGGTGTCTTCCTATTGCTCCGGTGATCACCATGTCCCGAACCCTCGAATTGACCCGAACACCTCCAACGGTGGTGCTACCTACCCCTCAATGGTGGGATGGCACTACTTTAAGGACATTTACACAGACGAATTCCTTAGGGTAGGTAGAGAACTCGTAGATACTTGCTCTAATTTCAAAACAAATCAAAAATACTTTTCACACCGACACCTTTTCAAAAAGCTTTCGAAAGCAATTTTTCAAACACTCTTGAGGACTGATACAAGAGTCGAACTGAAATTTTCAAAGAAACTTTTTTTAACCCACAGTTGAAAAGCAAGCAAACAATTTTGAAAACACAAATGAGAAAGTATCTAAGAGCCCATGGATAACCATGGATAGAAAGGGTGCTAACACCTTCCCTTTCTATAAATCTACCTCCCGAACCGAGAGCAATCTCTATAAGGAATTTTTCTGTGCTTTTGTCCTTTCCATTTGGAGAAAATAAAAGACGGTGGCGACTCTTGCTCCCCGACATTTCGCGAACCAGCGTTAAACAGTCAGTTCCAGATCCACCGATCACACTTAGGATTTTTAATTCAATTTCTTTTCATAACAAAAAATTCCTTTCATTTAAGGATTTTAGAGGTATTTTCAAATCATGCGCGTGTTTATTTACTTTTGCATTTTTTTGGATTATTGTAACCGCCTACTGGTTTGTAATAGTCTAATTAGGATTTAATTTTCCGCATTTTACATTTTCAGTCAGACATGATTGTAATTGCCCTAAAGCTTTGAAATAGCCGTAGGTTTTACTTTTCGCACTGTATTATATGCCTGTATATAAACTGCTAGTAAATTAGGCGTGTATGGCAAGAACTAATTAATCAATCTTAGATCACTAACAACAAGATAAAAATACCTGAAAAAGCATACTATTGCACACTTGCACCCCTAGGGTATTTCCCACTTTGGTTGCCTTCGGAAATGGTCATGTCCCTCGAACGTAGGGATACTCTTAGAAAAGACCCTCAGTTGTAAGTCATCATAAAGATCATAGTCCCTAAATGTCCCTCGAGTTTCCTATGAGAAATGATCTTGTCCCTCGAGTTTCCTACAAATATATGATGATGACAGTCCCTTCAAAATGCTAAGGGATCCTTACATGTTGCCTTCAATGACCATAAACGTCCCTTACGATAGTCCCTTAACATCCAATGATAGGGCTACCTACTCACTAATAGTAGGATATCACTATCTAAAGGAAAGGAGAAAAAGAACACCCTTTTTCGAGTAGGTAGATGGTTGTTAAGTACTTGCTCAAAATTAATTCTTTTTTACACCACACTTTCAAAACTACTTTCAAAAAGGCTTTATCACACTCTTGAGGACTGATACAAGAGTTATCATAAAGCAAGCAAACTTTTCAAAACACAGAAACACGAAAGCAATTTTCAAAAATGAGCAAGTATCTAAGAGCCCGTGGAAAACCACTGATGGAAAGGGTGCTAACACCTTTCCTTTCCATAATCTACCCCTCTTACTCAGAAAATCTCCAAAAAAGGTCTTTTTCTGTTCTTTTCACCCTTACCTTTGTTGGATAAAAGAAAAGTCAGTGGAGACTCTTGCTTACCGCAAGATTTGCGAATACAAAATGCAAACCAGTATTAAACAGTCGGTTCTGCCACCGTATTACCAATATAATAGAGCTTTTTCTAGAATTTCTTTAGTTTTTAATAAAATTTAACTCACATGAAAACTAATAAAAATACTTTTTCTTTTTGTTTTTATTCATATTTTCATACTGTTGTGCTTTGTTATTTTTGATGTGTGTGTTCATTATGTAAGGTACACTTTGATGCTATTGATCATGTAACATAACATGTTGTTATGTGATCGAAGTATATGGCTTATGCTTGCTTCTGATGCGACACGCCTTATTTCTCATCATCCTGAGAAATTCATATCATATTATATGTTGTCCAAATACATGTGATATCATGTGTGTGCTCTTTCGAGCTTGTTTGCTTACTCGCTTTCTATACCATGTTCCATTAGGATGTGCTTGTTGCTTTTGGATGCAAGTTAGACCTTAGGTTGCAAGCCATGCATGATAATATTAGGTAGACATTTCCATTTTGTTAATCCAAACCTTAGGACTACCATTGTATGATAACATTAAGATTAGAAATAGGCTAGTCTCCCGTAGACTCTTTTCTTCCCCTTTTTACATATGCATTTAAAACTAAAAATTTCCTTTTCTTAGCAAATCGTAAAATTTCCTTTTTGCATATGCATTTAAAACTAAAAATTTCCTCTTGGTTGTAAGACCGTGACTTCTCCCTTCTCAGGTTTTCTCGATGTTCACCTTTCCCTTCATGTGGGATAAAAGACGTTCGATGGTGAATTCATTGTTTGATGATTTTCAGCTGGTTGTTTCAAGTCTTAGAACTTTAGAATAGATGAGTGTGTTGAGACTTCCTTTGTTCCTCCAGAACTTCTTTTATCAGAGTATTTCTTCATCATATTTTAGATTGCATCTTTGGTGCTTCAGAAGTTATAGCATCAAAATCTTCTTCTGTTCAGGCGTGTTACACGGATTTGCTTCTAAGTCTGTTCGATTCGTCTTATCAGAGCTTCAAAATAGAATTCTCCCATCATCTTCTATGCTCTTTCATCAGATCTTCTTAGCTTAAATTGTTCGGAAACTTCTATGCTTCTTTATTAGAACTTCTCTGCATATTTAAATAATTTATTAGAAATCATAATTGTTCTTTATATACATATATCATGTATTTGTTATCATCAAAACTATTACTAAGATGTAGAACCAAACTATGTTCTAACAATCTCCCCCTTTTTGATGATGACAAAAACTTGTATATTTTGATGAACAAGTAAGAACATAAATCATTAGGGTCTCCCCTTGAGTTAAATACTCAGATAAATAAAAAATAGATACTTCCCTGAAGATGTTTGATCAGAGATTTTGATGGAAGTTCTGATAAGTCCATGTGGCATAAGTTACTTTCAAGAGACACTTTTCTTGTTTGCTTTCAGAAACATTGAAACAAAAGTTATGATATTTAAATTGTTTAAGACTTAGTCCCGACACTGTTATATTCAAAATATTTCACTTTCTCTCCCTTTTTGTTATAAATCAAAATTAATTAAAAACAATTAATCAGAGCAAAAAGTTATGCAAAAAAAATAGAGTAAAATATAATGAGAAACAAAAACAAACTAATGAAAAGAGGAAGCCATTTCTCAAAACTTAGGGTTTTAGAAGGAAATAAGGGAAAAACAATTTTAGAGTAAACAAATAGTGAGTGAAAGATGGAGAAAATTGATTGAGAGAGAGGTGAATAAATAATTGTTAAAAACAATAAAATATTTCTTAAGAAGGAGATAGCGAAGATATTTAAAACAATTAGCAATGACTCGTGCCTCAATGCATCAACTCAATCATTGATCAATCATAGTGATAACACTTGTTCTTTCTCTGATGATGACTTAACATTTAAGTTTGACAGATGTTGATGTGGTGAACTGCATGATACTATCTTGAAAGGAAATGTTTTCATAAAATGTCCAGATCTTCTGGATAGTTTCTGAGATAATTTTCCTTCTCACTTCTGAAGAACTATTGTTCAGATGTTCACAAAAAACAAATCAAAAAATTTTGATGGTTAAATGCACAGAAAACTACATTTCATTTGGGAATAATTCCATACTGAGGTGTTTCAGAATGAAATTAAATCTATCTTCAGCAAGAGGATTTGTGAAAACATCAACCCATTGCTGGTCTATGTCTATAAATTTTAAACAAATAATTCCCTTATGAGTATAATCCCTAATGAAATGATGTTTAATTTTTATATGTTTAGCATTATAATGTAAAATAGTATTTTTAGAGAGACAAATATTAGAAATATTAAAACAAAGGATATAAATGTTACTTTCATAAATATGAAAATCTTCAAACTGCCTTTTCATCCAGAGCATCTGAGTACTGCATCCAACTGCAACTATATATTGAGCTTCAGCAATTGATAGTGCAATAATGGATTGTCTTTTTCTAGACCATGAGATTAAGTTATCTCCCAAAAACTGGCAGGTTCCAAAAGTATTTTTTCTTTCTATCCTATCTCCAGCAAAGTCATCATCACAGTACCCTACTAATTTATATTCTCTGGATTTTCACTAACAAAGACCAAGATTGGTAGTACCTTTCAGATACTTCAAAATTTGCTTAACTGATGTTAAGTGAGATTCCCTAGGATATGATTAGAATCTGGCACAAAGACAAATGCTATATAGAATATTAGGTATTGAAGCTGTAAAATATAGGAGAGAACAATTCATACCTCTGTATAACTTCTGTTCTACTTTCTTACTTACCTCTTCCTTTTCCAGAATGCATGTAGGATACATAGGAGTTTTGGATGGTAAACTTACCTCTTTATTTAACATACTCGCTTTGATGTATGTAGGTTTCTTCTGGAGTCTGATTGACTTGAATTCCCAGAAAGAAGTTGAGTTAACCCATCAAGCTCATTTCAAATTATGCCTGCATAGTCTTAGAAAATTCTTTGCCCATGGAGGCTTTAGTATATCCAAAGATTATATCATCTACGTATATTTGTCAAATCATAATGTCATTTTTAAATGATTTACAAAATAAAGTTGTGTCCACCCTCCCTCTGGTAAAATCATTTACTAAGAGAAATTTACTTAGTCTTTCATACCAAGCTCTGGGAGCTTGTTTCAGACCATATAATAATTTCTTAAGTTTATAAACATATTCTGGATGTTTTATATTTTCAAAACCAAGGGGTTGGTGCACATAAACTTATTCGTCAATGTAACCATTTAAAAAGGAACTTTTGACATCCATCTAATAAAGAGTGATGTCATTATTTACAGCAAATGAAATTAAAAGTCTGATATATTCTAACCTGGTGACTAGAGAAAAGGTTTATGTATGGTCTATCCCTTCTTGCTGACTATAACATTGTGCAACCAGCCATGCTTTGTTTATGACAACTTCTCCTTGTTCACTTAGCTTCTTTCTGAAGACCCGTTTAGTTCCAATGATGTTGAAGCCTTTTGGTGTAGTAACTAGATCCCATACATCGTTTCTGGGAAATTGATTTAGTTCTTCCTGCATTGCAAGTATCCAATCATTGTCTAGAAGTACTTTATCTATGGAAGTATTTTTGATTAGAGACACTAATCCCATGAGAGACTTTTCAGTATTTCTGAATGTAGATCTTATTCTGATTGGATCATCTTTCTTTCCCAGAATCATGTTTTCATGATGTGCTAAGCTGATTCTGGATTATCATTTCTGGGTGGATTCTTCAGAAGTTACTTTAATATTTGTGATGTCTTCTTTTGTATTTGGCTGAAGTTCTGAAATTTTATTTTCTGAAGTTCTATCTTCAGTACGTGCAATTTGAACTTCTATATCTACAAAAGATTCACCCTGCTTTGACTTTTGAGAGCTAAGCTTATCATCAAATTTGACACTAATAGATTCTTCCACAATTCGTGTTTCTGTGTTGTATACTCTATAACCTTTTGAATATTCAGAGTATCTTAACATGAAACACTTTTGTGCCTTAGAATCAAATTTGCTCAGATGATCTTTGGTGTTAAATATAAAACGAGTACATCCAAATGGATGGAAATAAGAAATGTTGGGCTTTTTGTTCTTCCACAGTTCACATGGAGTCTGAAGGTGTGAAAAACACAAGAAAATGGGGGGTTTGAATTGGGTTTTCAAAACAAAAACTTTTCTTTAAAAATATTCCCCTTTAAGCTAAAGTCCTTTTTCCTTCACTCTTGATAATAAAAATAAGTAAGAATAGGAAGTAAAGAACAATGTATTTTTATACTAGTTCACTTGAAAATTATCAAGCTAGTCTAGTCCTCCCGCCAAAGTGATTTCGCCTCACTCAATCGAGGACTTAATTCACTATAACCAAATTGATTACAATTTTCACAAGCTACCTTTAAGTGTCTAACTACATCTAAGACTCGCAAGTCCTATACTTCTTAAGGATACAAACCTACTCGGTCCCTTAAGGAATATCAAACACTAATCAACCTAATTATTATAATGCACAAGTTACCTGCAAGTGACTAACAACCTCTAAAACTAGAAATTCCTAGACTTCTTAAGGATACAGACCTACCCGTCCCCTCAAGGAAAATCAAACAACTGTTTCAATACAAGTTTTGTTTACAAGAGTGTTATTTCTACGCAAGCTGAATGTGTAAAATATTTTAAAAACAATGACTAAAGAATATGAAAGCTATAAACAGCGTTTGCGCGTGAATATTTCATTTATTTTCTGATTTATCTCTTAGTCTTCAAGCCTTTATATAGCCAATCAAATAATATATTCGTTGAGGGGTACTCTTGGGATTTCCAGAAATATTGGCAGCTTTAACAGTAACACGGGGGACAAGATCGTGCGACGCATCCGTCCTTTCATTGTAGTGGAATGAAACATTGATTGTACCATGTACTATTTGTACCACGTTAACATTATCTTCTTTCCTTCTAAACTTCAGAGGCTTCTGCGAGCATGAGCTTAGATGCAGGAACGTAACATAAGGTCATCAGAACTTCAAATCTTCAGAATCTTTAGAATTGCGTCTTCAGAGTCTTCAGTACTTTGTTGTGAGAACCTTTTCTTGGAACCTCGGGTATTTAGAACTTCAAGTCTTTAGAATCTTAAGAACTTATTTCTTTAGAGTCTTCAGCACTTGGTCTTTAGAACCCTAATCTTTAGAACCTTGTTATTAGAAACACAAGTCTTCAACATCTGAACTTCAGTAAAAACTGTTAGAACATAGTTTGATTCTACAACCCTTGTAAGAGTTTTGATGATAACAAAAACAAAATACAATTATGCTCCCTAAATATATATTCTGTTTTGCAGAGAAGTTCTGATGGAAGAAGATCATAAGATGCACTATAATGTTTTTTTAACTCTGATTGTAAACGTTTCTTAAAGAAGTTCTGATGGAAGATGAGTTACAAAGTTGTTTCAACTCTGATTATTAACATATTTAAAAGAAGTTCTAACGCTGCAATTAGGACTCCGTGGTTTTGATCTACAATGTTCTGAAGCAAGCAGCAATGGTTACTTCCATCTTCTAAAGCAAGCATGTTCTAAAGCATTACAAATCAAATATTTCCATTTCAAGAGTAACGGTTGGAAGGGAACAAGGATCTTTATTTTTGGAAAGCACCTTAATTGTCATTGATCAAGTTTCCAAATGCTCCTTCATGCTTTTCCTATTTAAACAAGCTTTAAGGATAAACTGTTTACGATTTCTCACACCCAGTAACACTGCTATCATTTTCATCCTCAAACATTCAACATTCAAATTGTGTAAAACATCACTTGTATTGTGATACTGTTTTATTAGAAACACTATTGTACAATTTTGTTCATACATTATTTAGAGAAATTCCTTGAGAAAAATCGGGTTGTAGTTTATACTCAAGAAGACTTTGACAGTTGTCAAAGTAGATTTGTAATCAAGATTGATTAGTGGATTAAGACCTCGTTGAGAGAGGCGAAATCACCTTGGCGGGTGGACTGTAGTAGTTTGAGTTCAAATGAACCAGGATAACCAACTTGTTCTTTACTTTAAAGTTTTAAAGTTCCCAATTCAAACCCCCATTTATTGTGTTTTTCCATTCTTTAGAAACTTTGTCTTTAGATATTCTAAGTTTTCTTCTTTGGAACACACTATCTTTAGAAACTTGAGTCTTTAGCATCTGGACTTTATAGGAACTTTAGTCTTCAGATCTTCTGACTGGTTTCTTTAGACAAACATCGCAGCTTACACTTCAGAGCCTTCTGGAGTGTCTTTCTATTGTTCAACAGAACTTTTGTAGCATAGAAGCATAATTAATTCTCTTCTCATATCTTGGCCATGCTATCCATCATAAGCATAACCTGTTTGTTAAGTACTCAACAATAACAAACATTACAGTATCAAAATTGTTCATACAAACATACTCATTTGTTATCATTAGAACTCATAGATAATATTGCATAACCAAATCTTGTTCTTACAAAGTCTTTTCCAGAATAGGTCTTATTGAGATTCTATTTTGAATATAACATGTTGTGTTAATTGCTTCTGCCCAGAAGTGTTTAGCAATTTTAGTTTTGTTGATCATGGTTCTGGACATTTCTTGTAAAGTTTTATTCTTTTGTTCTACAACTCCTTTTTGTTTAGGAGTTCTAGGACAAGAGAAATAATTAGAAATGCCATTTTCATTAAAAAAACTTTTCAAAAATTTTGTTTTCAAATTCCCGACCATGATCCCTTCTGACTTTAACAAATGTAAACTTTTTTTAATTCTGAACTTGGTTATAGAAAGTAGAGAACACATAGTGTGACTCATCCTTGTGTCTTAAGAACTTTACTCATGTCCATATGCTATAGTCATCTATGATCACTAATCCATACTTCTTGGCGCTGATGGATGCAGTTGTCACTGGTCCAAACATATCTATATGCAGAAGTTATAATGGTCTAAAGGTAGAAATAACATTTTGAGATTTGAAAGAGGGTTTTGCAAACATTCCTTTTTGACATGCTTCAAACAGAGAATCTGAGATGAACTTCGAGTTAGGAAGTCCTCTAACCAGATTGAGTTTATTAATCTGAGATATTCTTCTCATACTAACATGCCTCAATCTTCTGCGCCAGACCCATTGCTCATCGTTAACAGACATAAGACATTTTACATTCTAACTCTTTAGTTCTAAAAGTTTAATCTTATAAATGTGATTCTTTCTCTAACCATTAAAGAGGATAGTTCCATCTTTCTAACTAACTGCTTTGCATGACTTTTGATTAAAGATTATATCATAACCGTTGTCACTTAATCGACTTATGGACAACATATTATGTATTAATACATCTACTAAGAGAACATTAGTTATAGAAATAAGTGTACTATTACCAATAGTTCCAAAGCCAACTATTTTTCCTCTCTGATTGCCTCTGAAACCTACATAGCGTCCAGATTTAAGTTCCAGACTTTGGAACATATGTTTTCTTCCTGTCATGTGTCGAGAGCATCTAGAATCCAGGTACCAAGACTGGTGTCTTAACTTTGTTGTTAAAGACATATGTAACATAGATGATTTTATCCGTAGGTACCCATATCTTTTTGGGTCCTTGTTGGTTAGATTTTCCTGAATTCTGATTGAATTTTTCTTTATAAGAGTTCATAGAATAAGATTCACTAGTCTATTTTATGTCATGTGAGTCTATATGTGAAATGTGATTTTAGGAGTGTGTATGTTATGACCATGTTATCAACTTGTTTTGGTTGATATGGTTCCTCCCCTTTTGGTTTCACATATCCTATACCTTTTTTTGGCGTTTCTGCTAACTCCATAGATCATTGAGGCCATCTTTCTTCTATCTATGTTTCTAGCTAGAATTTTTTGAACGCCGTGATCATATTCTTTTATGATGTTATCAGAACTAGTTGAAACTTCTGAAACAAATTATTTTTGAGCTTTTTGTAATTCATTTTTAGTGAGGGAATTTTCATTTTTAAGTTTAGAATTGATTTGTTTTAGCTTAGAGTTTTCTGTTTTTAGTTTCCTAGTTTCTTCAATTTCAGATATAGGAACGCGTTTCAGGTTCTTGTATTTCAGATACAGGAATTTTAGACATACAATCTTCTAATTGAGATCTAGAGAATTTTGAAAATACCTCTTTTGAGTCTGATTCAAATTATGATGTGTCTGTGTCTTCTGATATGTTGGCCATTGATGCTATATTGGCTCATTCATCTTCTGATTCAGTTTCTACTTCAGAAGATTCTGAGTCATCCCAAGTTGCCATAAGACTTTTCTTATTTTCTTTGAATAACTTCTTTTTAGGCTTTTCTTTCAGTAGTTTGGGGCAGCCACTTTTGTAGTGAGCTGACTCTTTGCATTCATAGTAGATGACATCTTTGTTGCTAGACTTTCTGTATCCAGATGATGATTCAGAGTGATTACATGTTCTTCTGGGGTTTCTGAATTTCCTCTGTCTGTGCTTCCATAAATGATGGACTCTTCTGGAGAGAAGATATAATTCATCTTCTTCTAATGAGGATCCACCAGAGCTTTATTCTTCTGCCTGAAAAAGCTTTAGTTTCATATTTTTTATTAGATTTAATAGAAAGAGACTTATCTTTCTTCTGGGGCTCATCTTCTTCTAGTTCTATCTCGTGACTTCTCAGAGAGATGATTAGTTCCTCCAGTGATATGGTATTCAGATTTTTGGCTAAATTTAAAGCTGCAACCATAGGTATCCACTTCTTGGGTAAGCTTTTGATAATTTTCTTTACATGATCTATTGTGGAGTATGCTTTGTCTAGAACTTTTAAACCAATAACCAAAATTTGAAGCCTTGAGAACATTGTCTCAATAGTATCATCTTCTTCTATTTTGAAGGCTTCATAATTATGAATAAGTGCAAGAGCTTTGGTCTCTTTGACTTGTTTGTTTCCTTCATGATTCATTTTTAGAGATTCAAACATGTTCTGAGCCATTTCTCTGTTAGTGATTTTCTCATACTCAGTATATGAGATGGCACTCAAAAGGGTTGCTATGGCTTTGTGATGGTTTCTGAATTATTTCTTATGTTTATTTGTCATCTTTTTCTATCGATCTTCTAGCCACTTGCATCGACTAGATGAACGTAGCCATCAGTTACCATGTCCTAGAGATCATCGTCATGAGCTAGAAAGAAACTCTCAATTTTGTCTTTCTAGTAATCGAAGTTTTCTCCATCAGAGATTGGCGTATTTCCGCTCATTCTGTCCTTCTCATCATGGTTGTCGTTGTTGTTGTTTTGACTTTGTTATGCCATAGTGTTTTTCTTTCTTAGAATCTTTTTCTGACACGATTAAGTGTTAACACCAAGAACCAGGAGTTGTGATACCAATTGAAGGATAGAAAAGCAAAGAAATGGGGTTTGAATTGGGGTTTTAAAAAATTAAAAACAATATTACATGATTGGTTATCATGGTTCGTTTGAACTCAAACTACTCCAGTCCACCCACCAAGGTGATTTCGCCTCTCTCTATCGAGGTCTTAATCCACTAATCAAAAACTTTGATTACAACTCACAAAGACTATTGTCAATGTCTTCTTAAGACTAAACCACAATTTGGTTTCTCAAGGAATCACAATTTTTCTAACATAAATAATGTGTTTAACAAATGTTTCTAAAAAGCTATATCAGAATTGTGATGCTTACAAAAGATTAAAGCACATTGATAATTTAAGAAATTAAGAGATAATTTGATTGATCTTGTTTTACATGCGTGTATGAGTTCTATATTGATCCATTTTCATGGTCTCTTTATATAGAGAAATTGAATTGAACCATTGGAGACTTAAGAAACTATCTTTGGAAGGTTGGTTATAAGCTGAGTTAATGTTCTTTCCATAAATACAAATGTTTTTACCAATCATAATTATTCAGCCATTACTTTCTTGATCCTGTATTGATTGTCATTAATGTGTTGTCAGATCTTCAGTCTTTTCAGAGTTTCTTGGGCTTGACTGCATGTAATAAGAACTTTGAATGTGAAAAACACATTGAAGTTATTTGTTCTTCCAGAACTTCACTTATCAGAGTATTGCTTCATCAGATTTTAGCTTGTAGGTTTGGTACTTCAGAAGTTGTAGCATCAGAAACTTCTTCTGTTCAGGCCTGTTACATAGATTTTTTTTAAGTCTGCACGCTTCGTCTTATTAGAGCTTCAAAATGCAATTCTACCATCATATTCTATCATCTTTCATCAAATCTTCTTAGCGCAAATTATTCGCCAACGTCTATGCTTCTTTATCATAACTTCTCTACATATTTAAATAATTTATTAGAGAGCATAATTGTTCTTTATAAATATCATGTATTTTTTACCATGAAAAATATTACTAAGATGTAGAACCAAACTATGTTCTAACAAGCTGAACTCACATAGATCAGCATGCATCTTCACTAAATCAACTCTAACAAAGTTTATATAAAAAATCCTAAAGTCCCCAGGACAACCAACAACCATATTCACAGAACCTCCACCTCCATGTTTAGGTAGCGAATTAGCCTTCACATTTGGACTCAAATCTTTAAAAGATAACAACCCAGATCTCACCATCTTTTTCACTTCGGCCTTCAACAGATAATAATTCTCAATGTTGTGCCCAGGGGCTCCCTGATTAAAAGAAAAAGTCTGATCAGATTTATAATACTATGGCAAAGTTGGAGGTATAGCAGGGGGAGGCCTAGTCTGCACCAGGTTCTTATGAATCAAAGCCGAAAACAATTATGTATAACTCATCATAATAGGATCAAAATATTATCTCTTCTAACCTTTCCCTTAATTACCTTGTTGAGTTTCTCTCTAATAGGCAACAACAGTCAGAGCGACATTGACGATCAGAGTTACTAAAGCAACCTATTGTTGATGTTGTTGATGTCTTCTCGAAGGTCTAACCCTTCTTTCTTGAACAACAACATTTGTGTCTCCTTCTTTTCTTTTTAGAAAACCCATATGATCATTTCTTCGTTCAACTAGAACATTCATCTTTTGACAATCGTCCTTCCCTGACGGCTTCCTCTAGACAGACACCCATACATACCATCTTAGTGAAATCACTTGTTGCACTTGCAACCATTCTTTCATAGTAAAATTAACCAAGGGTTTTTAGGAAGACCTAAGTCATTTCTTTCTCTCCCATTGGGGATACCACTTGGGAAGCAACCTCGCGCCAATGTTACGCATACTCTTTAAATGATTCCTTATCTTTCTAAGACATCACTCACAATTGGTCATGGTCAGGTGCCATAAACATGTTGTACTTATACTGCTTCACAAAAGCTTCACCCAAGTCATTGAATGTATGAATGTTGCTACTGTCCAATCCCATATACCATTTTAAGGCAGCACCAGTTAAACTATCCTAGAAGAAATGCATAAGCAAGCGTTGGTCATCACAATGAGTGGACATCCTTCTGATATACATCACCAAGTGGTCATAGGGACAAGAGTTTCCCTTGTACTTCTCAAATTCTGGTAATTTGACCTATGCTGGCACTTTAACATTAGGAACCAAGTAGAGGTTGCTGACATTCTATCTGAATAACTCTTTTACTCGAAGGGCCTTCACTTCTTTCTGCATTTCATTGAATTGATCTTGAAAGTCATCCATTATATCATAAATGCCCACACTTTCACTTGGTGGAGGAGGTGCATGATAAACTTAATCATTAATAACAGACATAACATTCACCGCAAGAGGTGCAACATGATGAATCTCATTATTAGCAACAGGAGTATTGTGCACCACAAGAGGGGCAGAAGCAACAGCAGTTTGAACAAATGGAGCAACTTGAGCAGCATGAATTCTGCCTTTACTTTTGAGCACATTGTTGTAATCACCAATTATGCACCAAGGGTAATTGTTGTGAGTATGTAGGTTGACTATGTCATTCCATAGATAACTTATCTGATCCAAAGTGTTCATAGCATACACCACATCCGTTCTAAACTGGATATTCCCAGCAGGATCACAAACATTGCAATGAATAAACTGACTAGAACATGTCTCAACACTAATATCAATAGGAATAACATTCCAGTTGATCCATATTCTACCATTTTCATGGTGGCTATAATTGTCAACATAATTATTATGGATTTCAACTTCTTTCTGATAAGGCTGGCTCTAGGATGCTTCACCCTAGTTTCAAGAAGGATACAAATTTCGGGGTGTAAATCTAAAAGATGGGAGATAATATCACTCAATTTACCACCCTTATTTAGCCCCCTAACATTGCATGATATAATAATGGATCAATGGTATGATGTCCTATAGGATTTATCAATTCCCGTAGAGAAATGAAACCATTGCTACAGTTAATGCTAGGTGCTTCTTGATGAGATATAAGCTTCTTCCCCTTGTCAGTGTGTCTTCCTCTAGGTGTGATCCAGATTACTCCTTCTTATTTTTTACTCCTTTTACTTTCTCTATGTATTACCTCCACACTTTTGTTATCATTTTTTCCCTCCGAGGTGTTGGTGTTATGTTCGATCTCATGATCTTCAACTTCCCTGTTTTGGATTTGGTTTACCTCAGGCCTCTTTTTTGGTTTCCACAAATGGTTATTCTTATTAGCAGCACAATTGTGCCCAAATTTCTGACCTCTTCCAAGAATTTTGGAAGCATTCATATTCAATAGCTTGATTTAATTGTTTCCCCTCATGATTATGGATGGTGATTTCTTTTGTAACTTGTTGTGTTGCATCTACTTCAATGAGCATTCTAGCATAGGACACTATATGTTTCTGAGCCATGCATTCATCTATAACCAGACGGATTCCAATGGCAATCCCTATCTTATTCAAACTCTTGGCTCCCCATAACTCCAAATGTAGTTAATGCAATTTCACCCAAAGAGGAATGGTGCGCTACATATCATTTTTCATATTAAAATATGGCTTCCAATCCCTTAGGAGCATAGGCATGTTTCTGATCATGTAAGGTCAATTCATGAGTAATTCCTCATTCTCTTTGAAGTTTTTTTATCTCATGAGGAAGTATCCATCATCATGGTATAACAATTCTGGAAATTGGACTATGTTCCAATTCTTCATCATGAATTGTTTCACCATGTTCATACTTAATTCTCCCCCTAGTACATACATGATAATAGTACTCTCCAAATATTTGATTTGAGATTCGATGTCTGATTCCTTAATTTCAACAAAAATTTCTCTATTAACAACTTTTGGTGCAATGAAATCAAGATTCATACCATTAGCAGGTTCACGGTTGTTGCTAATTACATCGACCCATAGTTTTCTTGGTTCTTCGATGGTTGTTGCGTGAACTACGTTTTTCAATTCTTGGCTGATTCACTTCCTGATGTGAAATTCTGGTATGACTGAACTCAAATGTCTTATGACATGTTGGGGCATCTGATCTGACTTAAACAAACAGGAAAGGTATAAACATATTAAAATAGTACTGAAAAGCAATAAACAACACATGTGAATTGTTAGCCCAGTTCGGAATAACCTTCATACTCTTGGGGAATACCAAGCAAGGGATAAGTCTACTAAAATAGTATCAATTCATAGACCCTACAACAAACCTTTAGTTTACATCCTAATCACTTAATCATTACCCTTTCTAGACTTCTATCTAACACTAAAATAGATATGAGGTCCTCCTCAATCCCTCTTCAATCACAGACAACGATTGGATCAAAACAATTCTGAAGAAACAAGAAGGCACACTTCCATGACAATACCTAGCTAATACTCAAAGTTAAACTCCCACGTTTACAACTTTTCTCCTAACTAAGAACAACATATTGGAGTTGCTTCAAAGCTTCCTCCAAGAACAATACTCAACTGATTACTTCACAGCTTCTGAGTGAGAATACAGTGACCATCTCACAACTCGAGTGGTTCACTTACACAAACTCTCCTAGAGAGTGGTACAAACTCAGGCATAATGATTACATATTTTCGATTCTCAGATGTTACTTTATCCTAGGTTACAAAGCTTCTATTTATAACCTATTCCCAACTAGATTTAGGCCTTCAATCACAACTCATTTAGCCGTTAGAAACCAGCAGAAACTTCTGCTACAAACAAGGTCTTTAATCATTAGTTTCGTAATATATCTCCATATTTAGAAACTGCATAATCTTCAATATTATGACTTAATTCTTCTTGAAATTTAATTCAGCACCACATAGGATTGCATAATATTCCCATAATATTTTGAATCATTTAAATCATAATAGAATCTAATTGTCCTCTTCAGCTCAGGCGCTATGTCGTATGCTCCTTCATAGGAGATCTTATCCGACATGTTTCTCCAGATGTTGAAACACTTCAACTCAACATGTCCGAACATATAATAGGACTTCTTGATCAAACTTGTTCATGTTATCAAGTTAACACATCCTATCTAACATATTGCTTCTATATTTTTTTTACAAAAATTAATGCCAACCCTTAAAACTAAGGAACTTACAATCTCCCTCTTTGGCAAATTTTGGCTAAAACAAATACATTAAAGTTACAACCCATATTACATCAATAAAAAAAGTACAATCCTTCAAGAGTAATCTTCAGCAAATACTGATTGATTAGTACAACACCATGGACTTAGTCTTCAGATAAGATATCAAGACATCTTGTTTAACATCTTCTTTGTCGCATTTTGAATGAGTTCCATTGCAGTACCAAACCCATCACCAAAGAACAACACCTTCAAGAAAAGGAGTAGGAAGTCCTCAAGTAATTTGGTGTACATGAGGAAGAAGATATCTTACACTCCCCCTCAAACCAGGAACCATTCCTTGTCATAGAAGACCAATGAAGGCATAAGTAATCCAATTTTTGATCAGCAACCGCCAGTCGACCTAGACAAATCAACCACCACTCCTAGTAACTCAAAACACATGTCACAACTGTGTTCATAACTGCGATCACAAGTCACAAAAGAAATGCACCAGAAACAAGATAACATTTCTTATTCGAAATCTTTGAGAGATACTTGTGAGAACAATCTCCAAACTGACCATCTGAGCAAACCCTTTCTCCCCCTGTTTGGCCAAAAATTGACAAAGAAGGCCTTCACAAAGCCATACCCAAGCACAACTCACCCAAACTGAACAAAATCCATAAGAATTATGGACACATCAATTACTCACAGGGTGAAAGAGGAAAGGAGAAACCTATATAAATATCTGGTCATTTACTTAGGAAATAACGATCCTTGAATATAGCAATAATCTTGGTCAAAGGAAACATTATTTGAGGAGAAATTTCCACCAAAAACAATGTGCACCATCCAAGAACAACTTTGAACTTCTTTAGTAGCTCTGGACTGTTTCTGTTGAAAAGAACCAGTCCCAATACATGCACATGCATAGGGAAACACACCTTCTAACATATGTGTGATCAAACTGTCCACCAAAACTCATTTGTTGATCATAAATGAACCATGTCCTGAATAATGTCCCAACATCCAGTCATGCATTGTCTTCTTTTCTTTCACATTGACCGACACATCTTCATCCACACTGTCTTCCGTAAGATTAGAAGTTTTCTCCTTTCACTTAAACTTAGTGACACACACCAAGACATCGGAATATCACATTTGTGACATCTCTCAATAATACATACCCTTAGAGAGTCCTTCAAAAATATATAGAGAAAAATAAATTCTCTCGACATAACCATTTAAGCATTAGAGAGATATGTGAATTCCTAATTTAAACATCCAACTTCACATGGATAAAACCAACCATGTGTTGTAAGGATCACCAATAACTTCATAATGTCACAACATGTTATCTGACATTACACCCTTATAAGAGGCATAAGATCTCCACTAGTTTGAACAACACCCAAACAATATTTGTACCATTGCAGCAACAATCCATAGAAAAATACATGACTCCCCCTATCATGGGTAAGCAGTGATCCAGATGAAGAGGAAAACTTAAGCACTAGATGAAAGCACATGAAAGACTTCATGGTTTCATGTTGAAGGATAGCTCTTCCCGAATATGGTGAACCCCGAATCTCTTAGTAGAGTCAAACCAGAGTCAGATACTGTCACTCCTTGAGAATAAATCCAAGCACTCTGACTTCTTCAAAATACAAGGACGCATCTGATTACCATCCTTTCATAACAACACTTTGTATCATGACCTTTTGAATAGACAAGATGTTATGCATACTAGGTGTGAAGTCACTCACAGTTTTCAAAACTTCTTAGTTTGCTTAAAAGCTTTACTAAGATCCAAATTATCAATAATCATCCAAAGTGTCTTTTCGTAGAAGAAAAACACCCCCTTAAAACATTTTGCTCATACCTCAGTATCTGTCAGCAGTCTTATGCCCTTACGTCCACTAGTAATTGTGGATACTAATGGAATCTTCAACAAAGTAGTCATGCATTCACCAGGCGTACTATTGTAGATAGGACAAGAATTTCCACATTCTAATCCACAAAGTCAGAAATGCCACTTCTAACAATAATACTTTAGCATCCAAGTTCACACACACAATGACAAGCAAAAAAAACACACATCCATAAAAGATCATGATGTTACAACACCATTTAGGACATAAACTTCTTAATAGATAACCCAAAACACTCTTGTTCATAAATCAATTCAAAGGACTCATTGTGCAAAGAAATCATATACAAAGCTCCCAATAGAACACAACAGAACTCAGATGTGCTATGCATTGTTGGGACATCTAATCTGACATAAACAAACAGGTAAGGTACAAACATATTAAAACAATACTAAAAAGAAATAAATAACACATAGGAATTTTTAACCCAACTTGGAACAACCTTCCTACTCTGGGACATACCAAGAAATTGATAAGTATACTAAAATAGTATCAATTCATAGACCCTACAACAAACCTCTAGTTTACGACCTAATCACTTAATGACTAACCTTTCTATACTTCTATCTAAGACACACCTATATATGAGGCCATTCTCAATACCTCTTCAATCACAAATAATGATTGGATCAAAATAATTCTGAACAAATAAGAAGACACACTTCCATGAAAACACCTAGCTAAGACTCAAAGTTAAACTCCCACGTTTACAACTTATCTCCTAACTAAGAATAACATCTTGGATTTGCTTCAAAGATTCCTCCAAGAACAATACTCAATTGATTACTTCACAGATTCGGAGTGAGAATACAGTGACCATCTCACAACTCGAGTGGTTCACTTACACCAACTATCCTAGAGAGTGGCTACAGACTCATCCATAATGATTACATATTTTCAATTCTCAGCTGGTACTTTATCCTAGGTTATAATGCTTCTATTTATAACCTATTCCCAACTAGATTTGGGCCTTCAATCACAGCTCATTTAGCCTTTAGAAACCAGCAGAAACTTCTGCTACAAATAAGGTCTTCAATCATTAGTATCCTAATATATCTCCATATTTAGAAACTACATAATCTTCAATATTCTGACTTGATTCTTATTGAACTTTAATTCATCACCACATAGGATTGCATAATATTCCCATAATATTTTGCATCATTTAAATCATAATAGAATCTAACTGTCCTCTTCAGCTCAGGCGATATGTTGTATGCTTCATCATAGGAGATCTTATCTGACATGTTTCTCCAGATGTTGAAACACTTCAACTTAACATGTCCTAACATATAATAGGACTTCTTGCTCAAACTTGTTCATGTTAGCAAGTTAACACATCCTATCTAAAATATTGCTGCTATATATATTTTACAAAAATTAATGCCAATCTTTAAAACTAAGGAACTTACATGATGGAACCCTTTTCGTGTGATTGCTACTGCTGTTACTAATGTCTTCATGCTCTGATAAATCTGAGTGTTCCGATGGTACTTCCGAATCATAGTATGGTTGTTTCGATGTAGTTTTTGGTGGAAGTGGTTCCGTTCGTGGAGGTCTCCCCCGTCCCCTTACGCTCCCTTTCTCCCTTTTGCTCATCTTTCTTCTTTCAATTGATCATTGAATATGGTAAATATGATTTTTATCTCATTTTCACTCTAATTTTTATAAAAGTAAGATAATAACATTTAGATTATAATTACAAAAAGTAATAGATAGAGAAACATACATATGTCTATTTGTATATTCTTCATAAATCTTCAGCCTTTTTAATTCGCATGAACATAAGTCCTAATGTAAAAAAATAGAAATAAGAAATAAGAATTAATATTCAATATGGGAAAGTAATATTCAAAAAATAGAAATAAAAAACACTTACAATTCCTTCATCAAGATCCCCCAAGTCAAATTCTATAATCCCTATAGATTTTGATGCATAGAATGCTACACCAAACTCACTATAATCCTACATTCATATACGTCTAGAATAATATGCAGTGATGTTATAAAGGGTACATAGAAACATACAAAAGATAGAAAAGATAAGGAATTAAAATTGTATACAACACAAATTCAATTTCAGAATGTATACAATCAACTTGACTACAACAATACACAGCGGAAAGATTAGATCTGATGAGGTCTTCCTGCCATATGCTCGCCCGCAGTCTTTAATACGAACCATCTAGAAATTCTTCTACCTATAACTTGTTCCTGAAAAATAATAAGAGGATTGGGGTGAGATTACTAAATCTCAGTAAGTCTCCCTATCTTACGGACTCACTCAGTTCTGCAAGGTGCTTGCAACAAAATGGATCTATTGTGGATCTGGGATTTCCTCACAGTCTGGTGCAAACATACACAACAAGTGTAATACCATCACTGGAATTTCCATAAATAGCCAATAAGGCAACAAGGCCCGACACAATGGCCACAAACAATATGCAGACCCGTATCCATGTATGAGGAATCCAGAAGTAAGTTATACCTGCTACATAGACAACACATTCACCCCCCCCCCCCCCCCAGTGAGTTACGCTAGTGTATCACTTCAAGAGACTTGTACCAACACACAACAAGATGAAAAAGATGAGTCCTAAGTGGAATTCTATCTGTGATGAGTTACAATGGTGACATTGCCTATGTGGCATCATGGCGCCGTTAATCATCAGTACGCAGGTGTGTACCAACTGGTTTTTTAATTAAAGCCGCCACTATTAGTTTTTATCCTAGGGAAGGTAATCTAACATAAAACCCTAATTCGTAGACAGAGATTCTAGGTTTCCGACTTCATTAGCCGAAAGGAAGGTGTTAGGCACTTTTCATGTACCTTGTTCACAAAGATACTGGGTTTTAGGTTTGAGTTGTGGAAATAGGATTTAAATTTTATTTAGGAGAATTATTTAATTTTTTATAGGGGAAGGGTTTAAATTTTTTATAGGGGAACTCGCTACGATTTTTTATCGTATGCCTATGTATCCTCTTAAGAGGAATCAGAGTCCCAATTCGAAGTTCGTATAGGGTGGGTGTTTTTTTAGTGGTTGCAAATGTATTTTGAATCACCTCACATTTTGGTCGAGAGTAGTGATTGCGGAGATTTTTACTGAATGCGCGGTAAGTCAAAATCTGTATGAAACCCTTTTGCAAAAATAGTTGATTAGCTTAATTGATTGCGAAAAATAGTTTGAGATTGATTAGTATTTTTTATTGTGTTAATTGCGATGAAATCTTGTTAATGCGTGATTAAAGAAATATTTAATGCAAAATATATAAAATAATGCATGAGTTTTTGAATAAAAATAATTTATATGTTAATATAAAAATAATAATATAAAAAAATTAATAATAATAGAAAATTAATGATAATAATAATTGTAAATATAAATAACAATTATTATAAAAATATAATATAATAAGTATAAAAAATAAAAATAGATAATATAATGTAAAATAAAAAAAATTGACTAAACCTAGGGGTGTAGTTTCTAGTTATCAAGTATAAAAACATGGGGTTGCTGAAAATAATTTGAATTAGGCCCAGTATGCAGGTTGGCAAGGGGGGTGTGAATTGTTTTGGAGTTTAGTAAACTGGTAGAAACTGGGTGTTAAAATTAATTGGGTCGGGCCCATACGCAATTTGAGAGGAAGTTTGATTGGTTGGGTGTGTGAGGGTATACAGATATTACAATTGGACTTGTCCCATCATCCGCCCGATGATGATCTAACAGATGATAATGGATGGAACATGATATCTACTATAGGCGCGCATGGATGGGACTAATTCAACATATTAGTTCTATTTTTTTACTATTACAATTCATTTTTGTTTCTATTTTACAGCAAGCCTTTCTCCTATCTCTCCCTCTTATAACCATGTTCATCTCCCTCTAACCCTATCGCTCTCAGCATCACCCACCGCGACGACTCGACCGAATATAACCTCCCCCTTTAACATGAATCAAAAACAACAACCCCTAAATCGTAACACAGAGAATCGTTGCTAAAACTAAGTCTCGCTTACATTCATTCTAAATTTCTCTGATGTGTGATGTTTCGATTATAATTGGCCCCTTTCTTTTCAAGTTGCAGGAACATGAGGGTGGGAACAGCGAGGCATTTAACGATACTCGAGGGCAGAGCAATAGTGGCAAGGCGTTGGGACAGGGGCGACAGTTCACGGTTAGGGTTTCAGAAGTTGAAACCCCAACCGTTCTTTTTCAATCTTCAAGCAATTCCGAGCGTGGCTTCAATGGTGATTCTCGATTCTTCTCAAATTCGACCCCTCCGTACTTGTTCTTCTTCTTCTGTCTCCTTCGCTTTTGTCTTTTGTATTCCCCTTATTCTTCCTTCCCAGTTCTCCCCCTCTTCCTCTTCTGTATTCGTCCCTTAGTATATATAGGTCTTAGGGTTTGTGAGTTTGTTGTTAGAAATTTTGATTTTGATTTTGGGATTTAGCAAGGAATTAAGGGTTTAGAATTGTGCTGTAATTGATTGAAAATATTGTAATTTGCGGATTTTGTTTGTAATTGATTTACTGGACTTTGAATTGGTATATTTTGGATTTTGTGTTTAATAGAGATTTGATTTAGTTATTTGCAGATTTGATTTATTTTCAATTTAGATTTCTACAGTAGTTGTTTACTGCAAAAACATGCAGTAATTTAGTTTAATTGGAAAAATTGTTATTTTTTTTATTCAAATGGGCCAGTGCTAATTATTTATTCTAGCCCAACAATTCTATATTTATTGCAGCAAAAAAATGTTCTTATCACCACTAGGCCCAATGCTGATTATTTGTTTGTTCAGCCCATCTTACGTTTTTTTATTTACAGCAAATAAACAGGTTTTTAATACAATCGGCCCCAGTGCCTTTCAAAACAGTTTTTTTTTTCAAATAATCTTTAATAAATGATTTTAAAACTTAATATCTAATAAACAAAAATTGTTTCAGTAAATAAAAAACGTTAATTGGGCCTAACATACTATTTTATTTACTGCTATAATCCGAATTGGGCCTCTTTGCCACAAATTGGGCCCAACATTAATTTGATCCAATAGATTCTCACCCAAAAAATAAAACTCCTAACTAGTAAATGAAAAAAAACGTCCTAATGGGCCTCTTTTTAGTAATTACACCCCTTATTCACTGTTTACCACCAAAACAGAAATGGGTCATGGATTTTAATATATTTGCAAATTGAATTCTCTCCTCCTAACAACAATAATACTTAAATGAGTTAAAATAAGAACTTAATTATTTTTATTGAAATAGTTTTTAATTTTCGAATTGCATGGGCCAATGGCCAACATGCTTCGCGAATGGGTTTACGGACATATGACTCTTTCTGATTTAGAAATCCCTATTCTCCTGAATTAATACACCCCCTGTTGATTTGAATTCTTCTAAAAAAAATGGACCAACATATATTTCTGGACCATCTTTAATTAAATACTTCTTTGCCTTTTTAATCTTGAAAATATAATCACAAAGGTGGGGCAAATTTGGGGTACGACAACTTCCCCTATTCAATTATCTTCCAATCAAATAGCGTGAGAATGCACGAGTCTTGTGCATTCTGATTGGGAGTTTATTGAATACTTGGAATACCCAAAATTTGTCTGACGAACATAAGGTTACACTGATATAGAATTCCCTTACGAGTCTTGAGGAAGCAGGCAAAGCTGATGATATATCGCTTACCAGGGTTTCATAACGAGGCATATGGTTTTGAGCATAAGAGCACAATCTTGTATGTCTTGGTTTTGCATTAGCTTGTTCATCCATTTGGGGGAATGAACAACACTTGATGGTGCATGGCTACTTAAAGACTGAGGCCATGGGTTATGTTCGTGAATCGCTGCATGACGTATTGGGAGGTAAGCTAGATTTTTGTTTTCTTTCGAGCATCGCTTCATGAAGTATGAGGCAATGATCAGTGTTATAGAATAAAGAAACACATTGCTGCATAAAGTCTTAGGCAATGGGTTAGGTTCGTAAATCGCTGCATGAAGTCTGAGGCGATAAGCTAAATTTGGTTCTCGAGCATTGCTGCATGAAGACTTAGGCAATGGGATAGGTTCGCAAATTGTTGCGTGAAGTCTAAGGCAATAAGATAGGTTTTATTTTCGAACATCAGTGCATGAAGTATGAGGCGATGATCTGTGTTGCAGAATAAGGGAATTCACAACTGCATGAAGACTTAGGTAATGGGTTAGGTTCGCAAATCACTGTGTGAAGTTTCAGGCGCTAGGCTGGATTTTGTTTTCGAGCATCGCTGCATGAAGTCTGAGGCGATGGTTTGTGTTACAGAATAAAGAAACACATTGTTGCATGAAGTCTTAGGAAATGGGTTAGGTTCATAAATTGTTGTGTGAAGTCTGAGGCGATTGGCTAGATTTTGGTTTTCGAGCATCGTTGCATGAAGTCTGAGGCGATGATCTGTGATGCAGAATAAGGGAACGCACTGCTGCATGAAGACATAGGAAATGGGTTAAGTTTGAAAACTGCTACGTGAAGTCTGAGACGATAAGCTAGATTTGGTGTTCGGACATTTATGCATGAAGTCTTAGGCAATGGCCTGTGTTGTGGAATAAACAAACACATTGCTGCATTAAGTCTGAGGAAATGGGTTAGGTTCGCAAATCGCTGCGTGAAGTCTGAGGCAATAAGCTAGATTTGGTTTTCGGACATTGCTGCATGAAGTCTTAGGCGATGGCCTGTGTCGTCGAATAAAGAAACTTATTTCTGCATGAAGACTTAGGCAATGGGATGAACATGTCACGACATGAAAATAGGTTGAATCGTAGGAGAAGTGTTTTGTTAGTTGACCCTTAGATAAATAAGTCGAGGGTGAGACTGTTTGTTTGTTGTATGATACATGCGTACGATGTTTGATAATGAGATGTTTGGATGTATGCAAAATGTATTATGATTGATGTGTGGAACCCTGAGTATATGTGTATTAAATGTTGAAATGTATAGTGTATGTATGCTTTGGATATGCAAAATGTATGTATGAAATATGTGTAAGATGTGCGTATGCCTTGAAATGTTATGAAGACTATTTCTGGAATTCTCTCCTTTAAACCATTGGCTTAGAGTTACAATCCCCTGGCGTTGTATGTTGTGTCGTCGTAGCATTGTTGAATTTTATTTGAATGCGGTGAAAAGCGTTAGCAAAATTTTGAACATTGATTTTCTGTATTGTAAGCGCAGGCGTAGACATAGACGTATGTATTGGAATATGTGTAGATTTTTATGTTGTAAGTGCAGGAATAGGCGTGGATGCATGTGCGGATGTAGACATTGTAGGCGTAGACATGTGTATAGTCTCTTGTGTTGCAAGGTAGGCATAGGTGCAAACATGTATTGGACATAGACTTTGTGTACAAACACGTAGACGTAGGAATAGATATGTATAGATTTTTGTATTGTGAGTGCAAGAATAGGCATAGGCGTGGGTATGGAAGCGGTCGTGGATTTTATTTTGATGTTTTTCTAACCAAAATGATTTTTTGATGTTTTGTCAAATGCTTTTATTTGTTAATTCCCCGAAATGATTTCAAGACATTATTCGCAGATAATAATCGTAGTATTTTGTATACAAGTCAGAGAAAAGAAAAATACAATTTGAAAGGTGAAAAGAAAAGTGAATGTTTTGTTGATATGCCTCTGAATGGGCGAATGTACAAGATGCAATTCCTAGAAATTGGTAATTACATAAATTTTTTGAAACTGTAAATTGCAATGAAAAAATGATAATTGTTACTGTTGTTTTCCCACTATCCTTTTAATAGCTGTTGTCTCCTTTGATTTTGAGTCGTATGATTTAGACCCATCTCTCCCTTTGTGGTTCATCGTCGCAGTTCTTAGATCGCAGTCTTTTTGTTCTTTATTTATTTTTGAGTGATCCCTAACTTTTGCCTTGATTTCCCTTTCGGGTTTTCAATCCACCGGGATAATTTTATGTTTATATGCCCCAAATTTTTGTCTAGATCGCCCTTTAGGGTTCTCGATCCACCAGGACGCTCCTTTTTTCCTAATTCGCCTGTTTAGGGTTCAAACTTAGCGAGATTTTATACATTGTGTTTTTTAACTGCGTCTGAATTTTCCGGATGCGGTAGTTCTTCCCCATCCATTGTTGTGAGGATAAAACCAGCATCGGAGAATGCTATTTTGACGATGTATGGACCTTCGTAGTTAGGTGTCCATTTACCGCGTGATCGAGAAAAGGTAGAAGAATCTTCTTGAGCACTAGACCATGTTGTGGTTCATCTTGTATAGTACATTGTTACTCTAAAAGAAACCTGAGGCTAATTTCTATAAAGCTCGTTTGTCAATGCTAGAGGCACTTTCTGGATAGTCTTGCTTTTCCAGGTACTTCTCGATGTCGTAAAACCAAGGATTGTCATCCGGTCTTTCTTTGATAGCAAAACAGTGTGCATGCTCTTGATTGTGATGCGTGGTTCGTGGTTTGACCAAGTTACTTTGAACATAGCTGAGAGAGTTTCTAGGGCGTCTGCCATTTGATTTTCTTTTCGTGGGATGTGGCTGAAAATGATCTTTGTGAATTCCATAGTCAGTTTTACAACATGATCCCGATATGGAATCAGTTTTGGATATTTAGTATCCCATTCTCCATTGACCTGGCATATGGCTTGTGAGAATTCTTTGGAGAAGCCAAAACTGCCCCTATATCGTGCCCCAACGTATTTGAAGCCCTGTCGAACGTGAATGTCCAACACGCCCCTGGCTCGGGTTCTTCGTCAGGTCCTGGTATTTCGTAGTCGCTTATTTTTGCCTAACTGGCGAACAACCTTGTTTGAAGAGGTGATCTGTCCACCATCATGTTTGTATCTAATCTTGGTCTGTTTCTATAGGTACAAGCAAATATGTGCAATAATTTGATCATCTTCTTTGTGGCTCCGCTCTAACATTGCCCCTTAGCTTGGTTTCTTTCGGATCTTCCCATGTGAATAGTTTAATGGTCTTAATATCCTTTTCATACAGTTGTATATTTTCAGCCTTTCATTTTATTTCCCTCGCCACTTCCTCAGAGAGTTCAAGATCTTTATCATCTTCCTCTTTAGCTTGGTTGATAGGAGCATCAAAATTATATTGGGTCGTAGTAGTAGCATTATCGGTAATTTTGGGCACGGATTTGCACCTTTATCATGTTTTGGCGCATATTTTAGTACAAGAATATTTGAAAATGCATATGCAGAGAAAGTATTGCCATTTTTAAATTTAAGATATAAATGCAAGAGAAAGAAATGGATCTTAATTGAAAACAAAATATAACTTTTATTAATTGCCAATATTGTCTGAAACAGAACGGGGGAACCCTTACAAGCAACCCCTATGCCCCGGGCTTGACATAGGTTCTTTCAAAAACAAGAAAAATTACTTAGGAAAGAAAAAGATCTCGGGAATCTCCACGGCAGTCCATCTTTTAAGATCTTCTTCTAGGGCGCATTCTCGAATGAAGTCATTGGCCCCTTTTAGTATTGACTTTGTTGGATATATTTGCCACATGTCCGCCATGCTCTATTACCTTGTTGACAAAGGTTTCTTGGATTGGAGAGTCCCATGCTTTGTCCCTTAGAGTAGCTACGTATTTTCCTTCAGGGTATTATCCGAACTGGACTATCCCCTGGACCACTAGATTTAGCGGAGTTTTCTTGAATGCTTCATTACGTTCAAATAGGAACCCACACTCCCCTAGATATTCCCTCAACAAGCTTATCAGGGCTTTTTCTTGTCTGGTTGCCTCGTAGTTGACAACTACTTCAATTGCCTTTATTGTTGGTCCATCGTGTGGAAGCGTAGGGTATGATTTGATGTTAGTTTCCTCAAAAGTGGTGTCTTGAGATTCTAATAAGTCTTTGACCTTATGTTTAAATGCCCAACATTGTTCTATGGTGTGCCCCAAAGAGTTAGCATGGTATTCGCATCTGGCGTCGGCATTGTACCTTCGTGGGAGTGGCCTGACTGGAGGAGCTAGAGGCTTGATTTCCACCAAGGATGCCTTAACCAGCTGTTGCAATAACTGACTAGGTGGCATAGGGAGCGGATCAAATTTTCTGGGTGGCCTTCTGCCTTGTTGTTGTCCTTGTGGGATCACTAATGGTCGTGGTATCCTTTATTGTGAGGCTACGACATTAATTTATCCCTCTTGTCTTTTTGGGGAGTCTAAAGCTGTCCTTCTTGATTTGTAGGGTCCTGCTTCTGGCTCTTTTCTTAGTTGGTAACCACTTGATGCACCAATCGTTTGAGCTACTTCTTAGAAAGCTACCCTGGGAATCTGGTCTTGTTTGTCAATGAAGTTCTTTAGGGCTAGGAGAACTTGACTAAGATCTCCTTTAATCGAACTCACATATCCTTTGACTTGGTCTAGATCTTCCTTGAATACCCCTGGTTTTCCTCGATCTATTCCAAGGTTCTTTGTTGATAGGCCCTTGTTTGATATGGAAGCCAAGGAGGTGGTGAGCTTCTCCTACCCATGGCTTAACTGGAGGTATTATTTTATAAAAAAAGGATGAGTTTGATATGATATGCAGGTGTTTATGAATGCATGCATGCGAATGAATATGTATGAATATGAAATGGTTACTTGTTTTAAATTTCTAATTCATTTGGGTATGCATTTGTCTTTCGCTTATTTTTCATTCGGTGACCAGCTTAAAAATAGATATGCCAATGAGATAGGGAACAAAATGCCGTTATTGAACGTAACATAATTCAGATATTGAAAAATATTACAATCTTAAACCAAAACTTTATTTGCGTGAAATCAAGCAAAGGGAAATAAGTCTTCTAGGTGCGCCTACATATATCTGCTCTTGAAACCATCCAACTTTGCTTGACAAAGCTTGAGAAAGTCTTCAGCACATTATTTCCCTTTTGTGGCTTTGATTTCATACATGTTTGGTGCATTGACGTGGACAAGTTGTTTCCTTTGGTATCCATTTTTAAGGACAGTCACCAAAAATCTTGAGTTTATTATTTTTTGTACCCCCGTGTGAAATGTATGACGAATAGATGAAATGTATGACGGATATACGAAATGTATAAATGCATAGGTGTATGGTTGAGTGACGGGAGTTTTGTGATAAGTACCCCTGTAGGGATGTACGGTTCAGTGACAGGGCTTTTGTGATAAGTACCCTTAGAAAGGTAGGCTCCTTAACTTTGACCTACGGTTGGTTTACCCTCCCAAAATGTGGCTTCCTTAAGGGTGTCATGAATAACACCAAAGGGAAAAGGCACAAGGGTCTCCCTTAGGTGGAGCCTCTTTACGGACTGAGACTTTCGTCTCAAAGTCGTGAAAGGTCTCGTCATGAGATTTTAGGTTAAGGTAGTTACAAAGAGTCTTGGGTGTCTTTCTAAAGTCCTTCTCGTCAAGAGGGTATATCTTGATATGTATTTGTTTTTCGGAAGTCCATCGACTCTAGGCGAAGTCGTCACATAAACTCGCAGGGATGATGTACCCCCTAAGCTAATAGACGAACATTCTTTCTAAGGGTTATTGAAATTATTTTGATAAATAAAAAATCCAGTCGCGCAATATATATGATGATAAGAAAAATTGACAATAAATAAATAAATGTGATAAAATAGATAAATGTAATAAATAAATAAAGCAATAAAAAATAAAAAAAATAAAAAACCCCAAAGCAAAAACCCTAAAACCTAAAGTTGAAGTCCCCAGCAGATTTGCCAGATGTAGCAACTGGTTTTTTAATTAGAGCCGCCATATTAGTTTTTATCCTATGGAAGGGAATCTAAAATAAAACCCTAATTCGCAGACAAAGATTTTAGGTTTCGGACTTCATTAGACGAAAGGAAGGTGTTAGGAACCTTTCATCTACATTGTTCACAAGGATACTAGGTTTTAGGTTTGAGTTGGGGAAATAGGAATTAAATTTTATTTAGGAGAAGGGTTTAAATTTTTTATAGGGGAAGGGTTTAAATTTTTTATAGGGGAACTTGCTACAATTTTTGATCGTATGGCTACGTATCCTCTTAAGAAGAATCAGAGTCCCAATTCATAGTTCGTATGGGGTGGGTGTTTTTTTAGAGGTTGCAAACATATTTTGAATCACCTCGCATTTTAGTCGGGAGTAGTGATTGCGGATATTTTGAATGAATGCACGGTAAGTCAAAATCTGTTTGAAACC
The DNA here is from genome assembly GCA_948472305.1 of Vicia faba. NCBI lineage: Eukaryota > Viridiplantae > Streptophyta > Magnoliopsida > Fabales > Fabaceae > Vicia > Vicia faba. The sequence goes on from OX451740.1 coordinate 1,088,815,606, forward strand.
CTTTTGCAAAAACAATTGATTAGCTTAATTGATTGAGAAAAATAATTTGAGATTGGTTAGTATTTTTTATTGTGTTAATTGCGAAGAAATCTTGTTAATGCATGATTAAATAAATATTTAATGCAAAATATATAAAATAATGCATGAGTTTTTGAATAAAAATAATTTATATGTTAATATATAAATAATAATATATAAAAAAATTAATAATAATAGAAAATTAATGATAATAATAATTGCAAATATAAATAATAATTATTATAAAAATATAATATAATAAGTATAAAAAATAAAAATAGATAATATAATGTAAAATAAAAAAATTTAACTAAACCTGGGGGTGTAGTTTCTAGTCATCAAGTAGAAACATGGGGGTGCTGAAAATAATTTGAATTAGGCCTAGTATGCAGGCTGGCAGGGGGGTTGAATTGTTTTGGAGTTTAGTAAACTGGTAGAAAGGGGATCTTAAAATTAATTGGGCCTGGCCCATACGCAATTTGAGAGGAAGTCCGGTTGGTTGGGTGTGTGAGGGTATACAAATATTACAATGGGACTTGGTCCATCGACCGTTCGATGATGATATAACAAATGATAATGGATGTAACATGATATCTACTATAGGCGTGCATGTATGGGACTAATTATGCATATTAGTTCTATTTTTTCACTATTACAATTCATTTTTGTTTCTATTTTACAGCAAGCCTTTCTCCTATCTCTCCCTCGCATAACCCTGTTCATCTTCCTCTAACCCTATCACTCTCAGCATCACACAACTCGGCGACTCAACCGAATCCAACCTCCCCCTTTATCGTGAATCAAAACCAACAACCCCTAAATCGTAACATAGAGAACCACTGCAAAAACTAAGTCTCGATTACATTTGTTCTAGATTTCTCTGATGTGTGATGTTTCGATTATAATCGGCCCCTTTCTTTTCACGTTGCATGAACACGAGGGTGGGAACAACGAGGCGTTTGACGGTACTCGAGGGCGGAGCAACAATGGCAAGGCGTTGGGATAGCGGCGAAAATTCACGGTTAGGGTTTTAGAAGTTGAAACCCCAACTGTCCTGTTTCAATCTTCGAGCAATTCCGAGTGCAGCTTCAACGATGATTGTTGGTTCTTCTCAAATCTGACCCCTCCGTACTTATTCTTCTTCTTCTATATCCTTCGCTTTTGTCTTCTGTATTCCCTCTATTCTTCCTTCCCAATTCTCCTCCTCTTCCTCTTCTGTATTCGTCCCTTAGTATATAGAGGTGTTAGGGTTTGTGAATTTGTTGTTAGAAATTTAGATTTAGATTTCGGGATTTAGCATCGAGTTAGGGGTTAAGAATTGTGTTGTAATTGATTGAGAATATTGTAATTTACGGATTTTGTTTGTAATTGATTTACTGGACTTTGAACTGGTATATTTTAGATTTTCTGATTAATAGATTTTTGATTTAGTTATTTTCATATTTGATTTATTTACAATTTAGATTTCTACAGTAGTTATTTACTGCAAAAACATGCGCAAATTTAGTTTAATTAGAACAGTTGTTGTTTTTTTTATTCAATTGGGCCAGCGTTGAAATTTATTCTAGCCCAGCAATTCTGTATTTGTTGTAGCAAAAAAACGTTCTTATCACCATTAGGCCCAATGCTGATTATTTGTTTGTTCAGCCCATCTTACTTTTTTTTTATTTACAGCAAGAAAACAGGTTTTTAATACAATCGGCCCAAGTGCCTTTCAAAATAGTTTTTTTCAAATAATCTTTAATAAATGATTTTAAAACTCAATATCTAATAAACAAAAATTGTTTCAGTAAATAAAAACGTTATTTGGGCCTAACTTACTATTTTATTTACAGCCATAATCCGAATTGGGCCTGTTTGCCACAAATTGGGCCCAACATTAATTTGATCCAATAGATTCTCACCCAAAAAATAAAACTCCTAACCAGTAAATGACAAAAATGTCATAATGGGCCTTTTATTAGTAATTACACCCCATATTCACTGTTTACCACCAAAACGGAAATGGGCCATGGATTTTAATATATTTGCAAATTGAATTCTCTCCTCCTAACAACAATAATACTTAAATGAGTTAAAATAAGAACTTAATTATTAATATTGAAATAGTTTTTCATTTTCGAATCGCATAGGCCAATGGCCATCATGCTTCGTGAATGGGTTTACGGACATATGAGTCTTTCTAATTTAGAAAGCCCCATTCTCCTGAATTAATACACCCTTTGTTGATTTGAATTCTTTTCAAAAAAATGGACCAACAAATATTGTTGGACCATCTTTAATTAAACACTTCTCTTCATTTTTAATCTTGAAAATATAATCGCAAATGTAGGGCAAATTTAGGGTACGACAACGTGTGAGGGAACAACACCAGCATGGTACAAAACACCATCTTGACAACATGAGCCCATTGGGCGAAAGCCTAGTGGTGTAGCCTACTTGGAACTACTATAGGTGAGTAAAACCGAGGTAATATTTCCTACATGGCATCTCCTCTCCACCATACCAAGTACGCTGATGTGATCTCTTCAATTGGGGAAACTCCATAGAAGACCCGCACAAGCATATCACAATGGTATCTTAGGTGCGTATGAGAAACCGAGAACACATATGCGATTAACTGCTGGTGAAAACACCTTGTCACTTATGGCCCACACAAGCACGTCACAATGACACAAACTAGAGATCATATAGCACTAGTCGTAATCATATGTGATTTACAATTTTTTCGCCAAATATACTTCGATTCAAGCATATATCGTGCAATCATAAACATATTATTCCATACAGCAGATACATCTGAATGTTTAAACAGCACGAACGAGAAACATACAAAATCGTATCATGACATTCAAGACATAAAAGATTTCCATTGTACTCATATATATATATATATATATATATATATATATATATATATATATATATATATATATATATATATATATATATATATATATATATATATATATATATATATATATATATATATATATATATATATATATATATATATATATATATATATATATATTCATGTCATAACAATTTAAGTAATCAAATATGGTATCATTATCCACAACCCACTTGGGAAAATCCTGAATTTAAGCTAAAGAAGCATTCAATTCCAGTCACAAAACGACTCAGCATTCGGGTGATTAAACAAAAATTATACTTCAGGAGGGCGTGCAAAATGAAGCCTTGCGTGCTTAGCATCCTCTACGAAATACACAATTTCCATTCCCAAGAGGGTGCGTTAAGCGCACTCCACACGTTAAGAGAGACCTACAATTTTTAGAAAAAACTGAATTGCATCAGTTATGTCTTGGGTCCCAAATCCCTAATTGTCACCCTCCAATATCACTACCCATGACATACAAAGACGAATTTCAATCATAACACATTGTATTCATCATTTGAAACCAACATGTAACATAGATATCATGTCAAACCCATATTTCTAATTCATGAAATTCTTAGAAACCCCCCAAAGTTTCTATGTAAGAGACTCACCTTGCATCAAAGGAGGTTAGGATGATGATAAAGTTGCAATTGAGTTCCACTCCTAGACAAAATTCCACCTCAGAGTTCATCAAACCCGTAGCACCCATTTTCCCATTTCTAGCAAGAATCACAAAACTTCGAACGTGTTTTTATCCATGATCACAAACATGCAGAATGAAAAGTCTGGAATCACCTCAATCAGAGTTACGAGTGAAAAATTATTACCTGGTTAGTGAGAGCTTCTCCAAGAGTATGAAAATGGTTCTCCTTATCTCTCGCTCTCTACTCTTCTTTCTCCCAAGAAATTATTTTTTACAAAAACATTATGTTCCTCTAACAAACAAGTCCTTAATAATTCATGCAACATGTTTAAGGTCCAAAATACCCTTTAACTAAGCAACTATTACTAGTTTGCCACTTAGTTCATTTTTAACCATTTTCTTTCATATTCCAACTATTCTCATATTTAGGACATGTGGGATATTACATTCTCCCCCCCCCCCCCCCCCTTAAATAGAATTATCCCTCGAACTCTTTCCCATTAACAGGTTCAAAATTTTCCTCACATCTTCTTTCAATGAGGGGATGACTTGCTCCCTACATTCCTCCTTCAAGTAAACCTCGTGAATTCGTCTGAATGTTGTTCCATAAAAAAATGTAACTCTTCGATACACTTGCGTCCTAACACTATTGGATGGAAACCTTAGTCGTCACACAAAACATATTTCTTGATACTTTGTCTTGACATACTTGAGAAATGACCCTTCCTAGGTCTAAAACCTTTACTTCTTTGCACTGAGTCTGTGTGGCTTCAGAACTCCTACAAATCCATTCTGGTTGGATATTCCTCATCCTCAATGTTTGCAAAGATCATCCTTGATCTCACATGCCACTTATTTCCCACTTATTTTCCCTTGGTTCCTTGTATTATCTCAAATCCATACATTTCTATTGCAGCGTCTCTCTAATGACCACATTTCAAATTCGCTTCCACCTGAGTCCATACGGTGTCATACAAATGTTTGATGAATTCCTTTGTCCTGACTTCTACTTCTCAAATTCTCAAATTGACTTGCTTCAAGTCTACCATCTTCATACCATAAAGCCTCTTCTTACTTTGATCATTCCTTTAGTCCTTGATAAAATAATGGTCACTGCAAACCATAAGGATGTATAATTATGCAACTACAACCTTGATAGCTAACAACTTCACACAAATCCTCGCTAATGAAAAGTAGATTCTCACTGTTAACCTGTAACCATCGTCCAGGTCTTCCTACACGCTCAAAAGTGCAAAAGACATAGCCAAAATGAGTTTATGTCAAGTAAAATCATTTACTTGTCTTTAGCATTCCAATGGTCATGATACTCTGTCTAACCCTCAACTCACAATCTCAATCGTTGACTCATGAATATCTGATCACATATCAACCACTGAGTCTTTTCTAAGCTAGTCCATCAACATTACTCTCTAAATTTTGGCTGATATCTGAGAGACTGAGACGAACGAAATACTACTTTGACGAGTTCTCTTAGGAAGATGTAACACCCTAGATTGCATTTAGGATTATAAACTGACCCTATAACCTAACATGTTATTTTCAGCATGATTTATCCTAACTCACATGCTTTTTGGGAAACTTCCCAGAAGGTCACCCATCTTAAATTTTCTCAAGTCAAGCACGCTTAACTGTGGAGTTCTTATGGAATAGCTACCGAAAACAAGATGCATCTTTTTGGTACAGGTAGTACCAATCAATCCTTATAAGCCTTCCTTCAACCATGCAGTCTCATACCTACACAGCCTTATGATCCTTCTCATTCTGATGTGGCAACCACTCATAACCCCCTTCAAACCCGAGCATTACAGAAGATATCTCCACTTAAAACAACTCTTAAAATTATAATATTCAGCCTTACTACATTCTTATCTGTTTCTTCTTATATTCATTGCACTATTATGATCTCATATGGTCACACACTTCTTGAAATACTCTGTGTCCCACTACGTCCATAATCCACTTAGTTCCATTACTCTACTACACTTTTCTCAATCCCTTAATAACAATAGTTCTTTCTCGGAATTCGTCCAATCACAATATGTTCCAGGGTCTTAAACACACTCAAGAAAGACTACTTCCCGATGTTGAGTAGTTCCAAAAAATCTGGTTACTACCTAATTAATCATTTTTGGCTAAGTCTTCTCAGAATATGACCTTTGTCACACACTTCAGTTTTAGAACAGTTGAAGTCAAAACCCATTGATTAGTAATTCATCCTACCTTACCGACTTACCCATTATACAACTACTACGATATCTCTACCAACTTTTTCATCGTTTCTTCCTAAATAAACGACTTCATATTGTTGGTGTGACAACACCTCTAATAACTCATGTGACATAACCGATATAAAAATTCTTTCTCAGTCGAACATCATTCACACAATCATCTAATGCCTTTTCATCTCTGAGTCTGACACTACATTGGCTTCCTCAGTTACACCTCCCAATGCAGTGCTTCTAACGGTTAGAGTGTAATTACAAAGTAAGGAATTAAACTTCATGCCTTGAACATCTCCCTTGGAAATTTATTGTCTCTCTCAAAACCTATATGTCTCTGCTTACCGAGACTAACATTACTTCACTCCTGGAGATCTACAGATACTCTCCTAGATATATATCATATTAAGCTAACCCAATATATACTTCATCTATTCTAACACATATTACCAATGTTAAAGAATAGCCACACAATGTGCTGGATAAGATGTGATAACCACACATCAGTTCCACCTATGGCATTCATGCATACTTTCCCACGTATCACTCCACAAAACAAGAAACATCCAAAAGGTATAATCTGATATTTACTCCTGCGACCACGACCACTAAGGGTCCTTATAAGCATCACATCGAAACTTGATAGATCCCACTATCGCCTTCCCAAATTATTCTCCATAATCGAGAGTGACATGTGGATCCCTATCACACCTACCTTATGGGAATTTGGGTCTGCGTCTCACAAGTAATAAATGTGAATTCTCCATGGAGCTCCAGATCAAGACTGTCCCACATCTTTCTAGAAAGGATGACTCGTGCATCTCGTGCACGATAGCGATATTGCGGTGTTATACATGTCTGGTAGTACTAACATGGTAGTCCATCTCCGAGGCCATGATCTCAAGTGACCTACCCCAATATCATATAACGATCTCCACGCGTATCCTATAGCCACAATCGACAATAACTGGACAGGTCTCCAGTGAGGTCATTGAAGAAGTGAAAAACACAAGAAGGGGGGGTGGGGGGTTGAATTGAAACTTAAAAAACAAATGCAATAGAATCAACATTTTTATCCTGGTTCGCTTGATCTCAAACTACTCTAGTCCACCGGCCAAGGTGATTTCGCCTCTCTCCAACGAGGACTTAATCCACTAATCAAACAGATTACAAAACTACTTTGACAACTGCCAAAGTCTTCTTGATTATAACCACAATCCGGTTTATCTCAAGGAAAAATATCTTAATCAAAGAACAATTAACTGTGTACTATTTGTTTTTCGTTACAAAAACTGTATCACTACTGTGATGTATTACACAATTTTGAGCATATAAATGAATATGAATATGTGCAGCTTTTTGAGATGCATGAGCAGTCGTTAGCAAAATTGTAAATGATTTACCCTTTGAGCTTGTTTATATAGGCGTGGAAATTTGTCCAAAATAAAACTTGATAATGGACACTCAATGCACTTTCAATACTGAGAAGATTCTTATCTGAATGAAGCTGTTGCATATGATATTGTCTTAATGGAAAAGTAACGCTTTAGAACTTGGGAATCTCACATGCTGCTTTACTTCATAAGTTTGATAACTCAGAGACATGAGGATCTGCCGGTGCGTTAGACTTCTGTCCAAAATCAGAATATCATTTACTTTAGCGCAGATTCTGATCATTATTCTTCAGAACATTCTTATTGATAATCTAGAAAGCTTTCTTGGCTTAACTTCTGATGTCATTTTAGTCAGAACTTCTATACAACATACAACACAAATTTAGAGTGCATATTTGTTCTATGTGTTTGTTATCATCAAAACTCTAATAAGGGTTGTAAAATCAAACTATGTTCTAACAATCTCCCGCTTTTTGATGATGACAAAAACTAGGATTTTCAATAAAAGATTATAGAACAAAAATCATAAGAGAGTCTCCCCCGGAGTTGAGTACTCAAATAGAGATGAAATACTTCCACGAAGTTCCTTCTCGTTAGAGCTTTTGATGCATCTCCTTCTGTCTTTATCAAAATATGTTCTTGTTCATGCTTTCAAAAAGAAAAGAAGTAAAGATATTCAGAATGTTTGAGACTTTCTCCCGGTGTACTATTATTGAAAATATCTTACGTTCTCCCCCTTCTTGTCAGGTATCAAAAAGATGATTTGTATTGAAAACAGATAGCAATGACATTTTTCAAAAACAAAGAGGATAAGATGAAGAATCCAGAATATAAAAAAATCTAAGATGGGGGGGGGGGGGAGTCGTGTGAACAACGCTTCCAGCAAGCTCTTAATCTGAGTTCTTGATTCTTCTTGCTTTCCCAGAATATCCTTGATTTCTTTTGTTGTATCTTCTTGTTTGTCCAATATATCCCTGATCTCTTTGTTTGTGTCTTCTTGTTTATCCAGCCTTGCGTGGATTAAAGCATTCTCCTTCTTCAACTCTTCCAGAGTTTGCATGACTAGAGACGAAGCTGGTGTATCTTCAGAGGTTGCATGTCGTTCAAAATATTCTGCAGCCTCTTCTGATTGAACAAATTCTTCTGTTGCAATTTCCTTTTCTGGAGCAGTAGTCAGAGGGTGACTATCAGAATCTGGTTCAGTGGCTTCTGAAGGTTGGTGATCTTTCCAGGGAGCATTTTCCAGCAGAGGAATCTCTTTCTTGTCCTAGTGACTTAGAACATGGTCTTTGAAGGCTTTCAGCTGATTACTGAAGTTCTGCTGAGCCATATCATAGCTCAATTCTTTCAGCCTCTGGGATTTAGAGTTGAACCATTTTCTGAATCTATCCCATAGAGAATCAGAAGCAGCAGGATTAGAATTCTCTTGACTTGCTTTATTCAAATAAGTAACCCATTCCTGTATTTTTGTTTCAAAAATCAACAAGTTCTTACCAACACCTGATTTGGTTAAGATTGGTTTGGGTTTGGGAACGACAATTTTGTTTGAGGTAGAAGCTAGATGGTCCAGCACTTCTAGATCAATGGAAGTTTTGAGATGATCAGCTGGACGGTTAATAGGTGAGAGAGTAGGAGAATTAGAAATCAGGATTGGTGAGTGAGGAGTGTTTGATGGTGTGGAATCATATGGTGAAGGTATTTCTGGTATATCATGGATGGAGAGAGGTAAACGAACCATAAAAGGTTTTGTTATTCCAGGAATTGGGGTAGTGGTATCAGAGTCTGTAAGGGAGTCTTTTGTATTTTTTGCGATAGCGTGTTGATTTTCTAGTTCAGGTGTTTCAGAATTTAGATTTTTAGATTGAGGAGTGAGAGGGTTTTCATTTTCTGGTTGGGGTGAGTTGAGCTTTTGATGTTCTGGTTGAGGAGAGTGTGGGTGTGGATTTTTTGGTTGTTGAAACTGGATATTTGGATTTTCTGGGATTGGTGAGTGAAAGTCTTGATCAAACAGTGTAATATCAGAGAGAACTCTTGCAAGTTCTGGTTGACTTTGTTTTGCATTTGGATTGTTGGAGTGAGGTTCATTTAAGAAATTGCCAAGAGTTACAGATGGATCAACTCTATGTCAAAATCCTCAAATGTTTGTTGTGAGGGATTTTTTGTTGGTTGAGGGGGAATGGTTTCAGATGTTGGAGAAACTATATATTCTACAACAGAAACAAAAGACGCATTACCTTTCTTTTTCGCAGCTTTGGGTATCCTCTGAGAGGATCCTTCTCCCGCTGCCTTTCTCTTTCTATTTCTTTAGCACAACCTCTAGAGCTGGCTTGTGCAGGTCACGATGTTGATTTCTGGAGTAGTCCCATCTTCCTTGCAAGCTTCAAGGTATCTGGCCACAACCTCGGGAGAAGCATCTATCTCAGAGAATAGGGGAAAATCCTTCAGAGGGATTCTCCTAGAAGTGATGACCTCATGAGAAGCAATTGTTGGTTCATTCTTACTACATCTGACTCCACCGCCATTGTGCCCAATGAGTTTGCCAATGAAATCTTCTGTAATCACTATCTTCTTCCCCATAACATATGACGTGACCTGGTGGTTGGATGAAGTAGCATGAATCCAAAACTCTTTAACAAGAACGGGAAACGGTGGACCCAATAGACGATCAAAGTATTTATTCCATCCCTATGCAGTTACATCTTCATACACATCAAACCCGTTTTCCTTTAAACTCTCAAAATCGATGATCAATTCACATAGAACTTCAAGGTTGTCGACCAGAGTGAGCAGTGTTCTAATGGGCTCCTCATACTATTCTGTTAACAAAGAACCAAGAGCACTGTTGAGATTCTTGAAGCTTGATGAGGATGCCATTGTTCACACAAATTCGTTGAAGAAGACTAAGAAAAAGTTTTTGGAAAACTAGAGCGAGAGAGAATAGTGAAAGCAGTAAGAGGTGAATGAAATAGTAAATTGAGTTTTATAAACACTTTTGAAAACATAATCATTAAGGAAGAGAAAATAAGTAATGATTATACTGAATTAATGAAACCTGAAATTAGGGGATTTCGTGTAGATACTGAACAGTTACCATTGATAAGTGTCTCAATGCATCCAATCAGAGCCTTAGACCCTTCAGAATTTGAACGCGTGTTCTGCCTCAGAAGGTAGCTTGTGAGAGGATGACTGATGTTTGATGGTGTGAACTGCACGCCTCTATCTTTGAAATGAAAAGTTTAGATCTTCATAGATAGATTCTGAGGCAACTGTACTCCTAACTTCTGAAGATAAGTTGATCAGATGTTCACAGAAAATAATAAAATTAAGAGGGTTAGAATATGCAAATAAAACATTTTACTCTGGACACAATTTCATGCTGAGATGTTTCAGAATGAAATTGAATCTATCTTCAGAAAGGAGTTTTGTAAACACATCAGCCCATTGATGGTCTGTGTCAATAAATTTTAAAGTTAGAGATCCTTTCTGAATATAATCCCTAAAAAAATGATGTTTTATTTCTATATGCTTAGCCCTAGAATGCAAAATGTGATTTCTGGATAACCAGATAGCAGAAGTATTATCACAGAAGATAGGGATGTTACTCTCAAATATGTTGAAGTCTTCAAGATAACTTTTAATCTAGAGCATTCGTGTGCTACATATAGAAGCTGGTATGTATTCAGCTTCTGTTATTGACAATGCAATTGTGGAGTGTCTCTTGCTGGTCCATGAGATAAGATTGTCTCCCAGAAACTGGCAGCTTCCAGAAGTACTTTTACGCTCTACTCTGTCTCCAGAAAAGTCAGCATCACAATATCCTACTAACTTGAATTCATTAGATTTTCTATAAAACAATACCAGGTTAGTAGTACCTTTCAGATACTTGAAAATTCGATTAACTGCTATTAAGTGAGATTCTCTAGGATCTGATTGGAATTTAGCACATAAACAAACGTTGAATAAAATATCAGGCCTTGAAGCCGTCAGATAAAGGAGAGAACCAATCATACCTCTGTAGATCTCCTATTTTACCTTTTTACTTACCTCTTCCTTTTCCAGAATGCACGTGGGATGCATTGGAGTCTTTGAGGGCTTACATTATGAGATGTCAAATTTCTTCAGAAGTTCCCTGACGTATTTTCTCTGGTGAATGTAAGTTCCTTCTGGAGTCTGGTTTATCTGAATGCCCAGAAAAAATTTAAGTTCCCCCATTAAGCTCATGGCAAACTCTGCCTGCATGCACTTAGCAAATTCTCTTTGTAGAGAAGGTTTAGTAGATCCAAAAATAATGTCATCTACGTAAATATGACAAACTAAGATGTCATTCTTAAATGTCTTATAGAACAGGGTTGTGTCCACTTTTCCTCTGGTGAATTTCTTTTCTAAGAGAAAGTTACTTAGCATTTCGTACCAAGCTCTGGGAGCTTGTTTCAGACCATAAAGTGACTTTTTGAGTTTGAAAACATATTTTGGGTGTTTTGAATTTTTAAACCCAGGGGGTTGGTGGAAATATACCTTTTCATCGGTGTAACCATTTAAGAATGCACTTTTGACATCCATCTGATATAGAGTGATTCAATTATTTACAGGAAAAGAGATTAAGATTCTGATAGATTCTAACCTGGCGATTGGAGCAAAGGTATCTGTAGAGTATATCCCCTCTTCCTGACTATAAACTTGTGCCACCAGTCGTACCTTGTTTCTGATGACTTCTCCTTGCTCATTCAGTTTGTTTCTGAACACCCACTTTGTTCCAATGACGTTGAATCCTTTTGGTTTGGGAACCAGATCCCATACGTCATTTCTGGTAAACTAGTTTAACTCCACCTGCATTACCAGAATCCAGTCATTGTCCATAAAAGATTCATCAATTGTTGTTGGTTCAATCAAAGATACCAATCCCATGAGGGATTCTTCAGAGTTTCTGAATGTTGATCTTGTTCTGATTGGATCATCCTTCTTTCCTAGAATCTTATCTTCTGAGTGAGATATACTGCTTCTGGATAACTTTTTCTGGAGTTCATCAACAGAGGGTGCTTGAATGCTTGTGACATTTCCTTCTGACGTTGTTGGAGTGTCTCTGTTGGGAACTCCTGATGTGTTTCCTTCAACACCTGTGAATTCAACTTATATATCTGCAAGAGATTCATTCTGCTTTGACTATTGAGAGTCAAGCTTATCATCAAATCTAACACTGATTGACTCTTCAATAATCTGTGTTTCTATATTGTATACTATGTACCCTGTTGAGGGTTCAGAGTATCCTAACATAATAAACTTATGTGCTTTAGAGTCAAACTTGTTCAGATGATCTTTAGTATTTAGAATAAAACATGTACATCCAAAAGGATGGAAATAAGAAATGTTGGGCTTTCTGTTCTTCCATAATTCATATGGAGTCTTTTCCAAAATAGGTCTTATAGAGATTCTATTCTGAATATAACACGATGTGTTAATTGCTTCTGCCCGGAAGATCTTAGCAATGTTAGTCTCATTGATCATGGTTCTGGCCATTTCTAGCAATGTTCTGTTCTTTCGTTCTACAACTCCATTTTATTGGGGAGTTCTAGGACAAGAGAAGTCATGCGAAATGCCTTTTTCATTAAAAAATATTTCAAATTTTTTGTTTTTAAACTCTCCACCATGATCACTTCTGACTTTGACAATTCTAAGATCCTTTTCATTCTGAAATTGGTTACAGAAAGCAATTAACACAGAATGTGACTCGACCTTGTGTCTTAAGAACTTTACCCATGTCCATCTGCTATAGTCATCTACGATCACTAACCCATACTTCTTACCACTTACAGACGCAGTTTTCACTGGTCCAAATAAGTCTATATGCAGAAGTTCTAATGGCCTAGAGGTGGAAACAACATTTTTAGCTTTAAAAGCAGGTTTTGAAAACTTGCCTTTCTGACATGCTTCACATAGAGCATCTGAGCTGAACTTCAGATTAGGAAGTCCTCTGACCAGATTGAGTTTGTTAATCTGAGATATTCTTCTCATACTAACATGCCCCAATCTTCTGTGCCAGACCCATTGCTCATTATTAACAGAAAGAAGGAATTTTACATTCTGACTTTTTAGTTCATAAAGTTTTATCTTATAAATGTTGTTTTTCCTCTTTCCATTAAACAGGATAGTTCCATCTTTCTGAATAACAACTTTGCATGAATTTTGATTAAAGATTATATTATAACCGTTATCACTTAATTGCCTTATGGATAACAGGTTATGCATCAACCCATCAACTAATAACACATTATTAATAGAAGGAAGATTACCATTACCTACTGTTCTAGAGCCAATGATCTTCCCTCTTTGGTTGCCTCCAAAGCCAACCTAGCCTCCAAGTTTAAGTTATAGGCTTTAGAACATATGCTTTCTTCCCGTCATGTGTCGAGAGCATCCAGAGTCCAGGTACCATGACTGGTGTTTTAGCCTTGCTTCTAAAGATATCTGCTACATATATAATTTTGTCCTTAGGTACCCATATCTTTTTGGGTCCTGGTTTATTAGTTTTACCAAAATTCTGTTTGAATTTTGGTTTGGCAGAATAATCATTGCTAGTATATTTCAGATCATATGTGTGCCCATATGTGAAGTGTGATTTTAGTGGTGTGCGTTTTATTACTAGGTCCATGACTTTCTTAGGTGGAGATACCTTACCTTTGTATCCTATTCATTTTCTGCTATTCCTGCTAACTCCATAGATCATTGAAGCCATCTTGCTTCTATCTATGTTTTTAGCCAAAAACTTCTGAAAGTTGTGATCATATTCTTTTATGATTTTATCAGCACTACTGGGAGCCTCTGAGATTATTTATTTCTGAGAGTTTTGTAAATCAATTTCTAGTTTTGAAATCTTTTCTTTTAGCTCAGAATTTTCTAATCTAAGATTCACAGTTTCTTCAGAATCAGAGACAAGATCCCTTTTCAGGTTCTTGAATTTGACTCTAATGTGCTGATACCTTTCCAGAATTTCATTCACGCTTTCTGCTAGTCCAGATTTAGTGAAATTAACAGTAAAATCAGGAATACCTCTTCTGTGTCTGATTCTGAGTCTGACTGAGATGATTCGCTATCTTTTGTCACATTATCCATAAGAGCAATGTTGGCTCTTTCATCATCTGATTTTGAGCCTGCTTAAGAAGTATCTGAATCATCTTGTGTTTCCATGAGACTCTACTTCTTCTCCTTGAAGAACTTCTTTTTGGGCTTCTCCTTCTGAAGCCTTGGACAATCACTTTTGTAGTGTCCTTGTTTATTGCACTCATAGAAGACGATGTCTCTGTTGTTTGACTTTCTGTGACCAAACGAAGGTTCAGATATTCTGTGTCCAGAGGAGGGATCAAATTTTCTGTATCCGGAGGAGGATTCATTCTGATTTCCTGACCTTCTGGAATTTCTGAATTTTCTTTGCCTCTGCTTCTACAGCTGATTGACCCTTCTAGAGAGAAGAGACAATTCGTCTTCTTATGATGAGGATCCATCCGAGATTTCTTCCATAGCCTGCAAAACCTTATAATCAACATTTTTTTTTAGATTTTAATGCTAAAGGCTTACCTTGCTTCTGAGGCTTGTCATCCTCTAACTATATCTCATGGCTTCTTAGGGAGCTAACAAGTTCCTCCAGAGATATCTTGTTGAGATCTTTAGCCAGCTTAAGAGCACTGACCATTGGCCTCCATTTCTTTGGTATGTTTCTGATGATCTTCTTCACGTGATCAGCAGTAGAATACCCTTTGTTATGAAATCTCAGCCCAGCAATAAGAATCTGGAATCTTGAGAACATCACTTCTATGGATTCACTATATTCCATCTTGAAAGCTTCATATTTATGAATGAGCGCAAGGGCCTTGGTTTCTTTAACTTGTATGTCGCCTTCATGCGTCATTCTTAGAGAGTCAAACATGTTTTTGGCTATCTCTCTGTTTGAGATCATCTCATACTCAGAGTATGAGATGGCACTTAGAAGAATTGTTCTGACCTTATGATTGTTTCTAAAATCACGCTTTTGCTGGTCAGAAATTCTTTTTCTATCTTTTTTCTGACCACTTTCATCCACTTGATGTATGTATCCATCAATTACCATGTCCCATAGATCAGCATCATGAGCCAGAAAGAAGATCTCAATTCTGTCTTTCCAGTAGTCAAAATTTTATCCATCAAAGACTGGAGGTTTGCTGCTGATTCTGTCCTTGTCATCATGATAGTCATTGCTGATGTTTTGGCTTGGTCCCACCATAGTGTTTTTCAAAAGCTTGGATCTTGTACTGACATGGTTAAGTGCATGAACTCATAACCAGGCGCTCTATTTCCAATTGAAGAAGTGAAAAACACAAGAAGGGGAGTTTGAATTGAAACTTAAAAAACAAATTCAATAGACTTAACATTTTTATCCGGGTTCTCTTGATCTCAAAGTACTCCAGTCCACCCGCCAAGGTGATTTCTCCTCTCTCCAACGAGGACTTAATCCACTAATCAAATAGATTTCAAAACTACTTTGACAACTGCCAAAGTCTTCTTGAGTATAACCACAACTCGATTTATCTCAAGGAAAAATATCTTAATGAAAGAACAATTAACTGTGTACTATTTGTTTTTCGTTACAAAAACGGTATCACTATTGTGATGTATTACACAATTTTGAGTATATAAATGAATATGAATATTTGTAGTTTTTTGAGATGTGTGAGCAGTCGTTAGCAAAATCGTAAACGATTTACCCTTTGAGCTTGTTTATATAAGCGTGGAAATTTGTCCAAAATAAAACGTGATAATGGACACTCAATGCACTTTCCATATTGAGAAGATTCTTGTCTGAATAAAGTCGTTGCATATGATACTGTCTTAATGGAAAAGTAACGCTTCAGAACTTGGGAATCTTGCATGCTGCTTTACTTCAGAACATTGATAACTTAGAGACATGAGGATATGTTGCCGCATTAGACTTCTGTTCAGAATCAGAATATCATTTACTTTAGCGCAGATTCTTATCATCATTCTTCAGAACATTCTGATTGATAATCTTGAAAGCTTATGTGGCTTAACTTCTGATGTCGTTTTAGTCATAACTTCTGTACAACATATAACACAAATTTAGAGTGCATATTTGTTCTTTGTGTTTGTTATCATCAAAACTCTAATAAGGGTTGTAGAATCAAACTATGTTCTAACATTCATCACTCCTCAAATCCTTCCAGTCACACTCCTTAGGATGCTAAAATCTAAGAGTGCCACATGTCCAGGGTTCACTTAATCGGAAGGAAACAAGCTAAGTAAGATTGAGTAAGAATGCAACTCAAATTGATGTGCCATGCACGTACTCACCCGTATAGTGCATGCATAAGGGATTCTAAGGATAATCCTCTCAGATAGGAAAACCATGGTTCCAAACAACCAATACGACTGCGGTCGTCCCAATGATGATCTGGATCAACACTAGCTTCCATTCATCTATTTTCCCGATGCCAAGCATAGTTCTATGGCCTCACTCAGGGTCAGATGAACCATAACTAGAAAGAAACTTAGGCTATTGCATTCCACGCCTTCGCTCACTTCAACTCCCGCCTAGAATAGTTCTAGGACATAAACACTGATTAGTAAGAACAAAGATACATTAGTCTCTTCTTTAATCGGGTGTCCAATATCTTCCCAATTAGAGATCACCACTTCCACTCCTTCTATCAATCCTTTACTAGGTAACTACACATAACTTAAGGTATACTTAAATGAGTCGAATTGTAGCACCACATTAATCTAATTACTTCCCACACAAGAGTAACCAGAAAGATCAGACTTCTCTGTTCAAACTCCCAAAAGTATTTCATCCAATAGGTTCTGAAGTTTTACCCGTCAGTGGCAACCAGAATTGGTCAGTGAATACTACTGATTTAAGATTACCTCCTTCACAAAAATCCCTTACCATATTCCATCTTAGGTGCTTCGTGAATATCCTCCACCACTATAGAGACTTAAGGAAAGTTTCACTTCGTCCAAGCGAATCTTGGGAACTCCGATAGTATTAAACCTTACCACGATAGAATCTTGAGACTTATGGAAAGTTTCACTTCGTCCAATCGAATCTAAGGAAATTATTTTTGAACAGAAAAATAGAAAATTCTCTCAGTAAACTATTTTGGAAGGAAAAAATAGAAAACACTCTCTAGACACAATACTACCCAAATCCTTAATGCATCTAAAAGACTACATTTTATTGTTGTGTAGAAAACTAAAACTAACTATGTTTATTAATATTAATAATCCAATTCTATTTTCTTCATACTACCTGATGTGGGACTTGGATGCATATACTATTTGAACCAACAATATTTTCCCCCTTTCGTGTAATTCATCAGTTATAAAAAAGCTTGGCAATTCAAGTGATTTCTTAAAATTGTTCACTTTTATGGACTGACTTTGCACCCCATTTGTACTAGAAAGAATACGAATGACACCATCAATGCCACACAAAGCTCTCTTTAAACTAAAAGTGAAATAAATAGTATTGTGGGTATCACCAAAAGATACAAAAAAAACATTTGTGTAGGTTTAACAGTAAGAAATTTGAATGGTAAACAATTCAAACTTATGAAATAAAATGGCAATAACTTGAGGAATTAAACAAATAAAAAATAAACAATAAATCAAAGGATAGTTATAGTACAACAAGGAAATCAAGACGATAAAGTAAAAAGGGATGAGACATATCCAACATATATATATATATATATATATATATATATATATATATATATATATATATATATATATATATATATATATATATATATATATATATATATATATATATATATATATATATATATATATATATATATATATATATATATATATATATATATATATATATACCTTGGTTATGGATTTATTGATTTGTCCCAGAGTCGTATCCCTGGATCCAAACATGAAGCAGGTTGAAAACATTTACCTACATATAGAGTAGCATAAATCAGTACACCGACAAACACAAAGTCATATTTAAAGCCTCACCTAGAAGCCACCGACACTAAATACAAAATATTCCCATAGAGAATCAACTGAAAATAAAGCAAGACAAGAAAATAATACAATTGAAAGTTAATTTCTACCTAACTTCATGACTCACATGCATTCTTCAAAACTTTATGCTTCCTTTGATATTCCATCATATGAAAGTTCATGTTTCTAGCTGAAAATGAAACACAAAAAATTAATAATGATCTATTAAAAAATTTAATAAATATAAAAGGAACTGAACATTACCATGATGTTCCAGTAATGACACATCCAAAACACGTGTTTCCTCCCCACCAAACAAAGAAAAAATAAATATAAATTAGCATGTTGAAACAACATATATGTCATTATCCTTAAAAACAAATAATAATAATTTTTAAGTCATTATAATATGAAAATTATTTTGTATAACAAAACATAAAGACCCGTACATTAATATGAACCATATCTTTTGCAGCTTTTTTCAGTTTAACCATCTATATTGTAAAAGATCTTCGTTATATTTTGTTTATGGAATATAAATAATTATAATTACAAAAAATAATAGGTAGAGAAACATATATCTGTCTGTTTGTATATTCTTCATAAATCTTTGGTCTTTTTTAATTCTCACTAAGGTAAATCCTACAAAATAAATTTAAATAAATTCGTTTGAATTAAAAATAAATAAATTTAATTACTAGTGTAAAATAAAATAGAAATAAGATATAGGAATTAATATTCCATGAATGAAAGTAAAATTTAAAAAATAGAAATAGGAACACTTAAAATTCCTTCATCAAGATCCCCCAAGTCAAATTCTATAATCCCTATAGATTTTGCTGCATGGAATTCTACACCAAACTAACTATATTCCTAAATACATATATAAAAAAATAATGTAAAATTAGAATAATGTAATTATCAATAGGTAAATAGATAATAATAACCGCTTCTAAAGTTTTTGATCTAAAAGGATCTACTTCTAAGAAGGGAAACTGTTGTCCTATGTATTCTATCATTATTTTTGCATCACTTCTTGATGCATGCAAACAAATTAATAAAAAAATTCTAGTTTTATTTAAAAAAGTAAAATTAAATACCTATGTGCGATGCTCTATCGATAACAAATACATGCGATTCACCTTCTATGGAGGGACAAATAAAAATGTCTGTATATTCATACAAATTATATTTGAACGGAAAAAACATAAAACACTCTCAACAAAGTACTTTAAACATAAAAATAGAAAACTATCTCAACAAAATATTTTTGTACTGAAAAATAGAAAGCTTTATTTAAACACAAAACAACCCATATCTCCAATACACCCAAAAGACTATATTTTGTTGTTGTGTAGAAAACTAAACCTAACTATCTCTATTTATAATAATATTCAAAGGAGAAAACTTAGATTTCCAATGAAAATATGAAAAGTGTTACAAGGACAAAATTACAGTCCCTCACATACAAGTGCAATTTTTGGACGGAAAAATTGCAAACCCTCCCAAAACTACAATTTTTAGACGAAAAAATTGCAAACCATCTCAACAAGTTATTTTTGACAGAAAAATAGAAACCCCTCTCAAAAAAATTATTTTTAAACAGAAAAATAGAAAATTCTCCCAGTAAACTATTTTGGAAGGAAAAAATAGAAAACACTCTCTAGACACACAACTAACCAAATCCTTAGTGCATCCAAAAGACTAAATTTTGTTGTTGTGTAGAAAACTAAAACTAACTATGTTTATTAATATTAATAATCCAATTCTATTTTCTTCATGCTACCTGATGTGGGACATGGATGAATATACTATTTGACCCAACAATATTTTCTCCCTTTCGTGTAATTCATCAGTTATAAAAAAGCTTGGCAATTCAAGTGCTTTCTTAAAATTGTTCACTTTTATGGACTGACTTTGCACCCCATTTGTACTAGAAAGAATAAGAATGACACCATCAATGACACACAAAGTACTCTTTAAACTAAAAGTGAAATAAATAGTATTGTGGGTATAACCGAAAGATACCAAAAAAACATTTGTGTAAGTTTAACAGTAAGAAACTTGAATGGTAAACAATTCAAACTTATGAAATAAAATGGTAATAACTTGAGGAATTAAACAAATATAAAATAAACAATAAATCAAAGGATTGTTATAGTACAACAAGGAAATCAAGATGATAAAGTAAAAAGGGATGACACATATCCAACATATATATATATATATATATATATATATATATATATATATATATATATATATATATATATATATATATATACCTTGGTTATGGATTTATTAATTTGTCCCAGAGTCGTATCTCTGGATCCAAACAAGAAGCAGTTTGATAGCATTCATCTATATATAGAGTAGCATAAATCAGCACACCGACAAACACAAAATCATATTTAAAGCGTCACCTAGAAGCCACCGACACTAAATACAAAATATTCCCATAGAGAATCATCTGAAAATAAAGCAAGACAAGAAAATAATACAATTGAAAGTTAATTTCTACCTAACTTAATGACTCACATGCATTCTTCAAAACTTTATGGTTCCTTTGATATTCCATCCTATGAAAGTTCATGTTTCTAGCTGAAAAGGAAACACAAAAATTTAATAATGATATATTAAAAAATTTAATAAATATAAAAGGAACTGAACATTACCATGATGTTCCAGTAATGGCACATCCAAAACACGTGTTTCCTCCCTACCAAACAAAGAAAAAATAAATATAATTTAGCATGTTGAAACAACTTATATGTCATTTACCTTAAAAACAAAGAATAAGAATTTTTAAGTCATTATAATATTAAAATTATTTTGTATAACAAAACATAAAGTTCTGTACATTAATATGAACCATATCTTTTGCAGCTTTTTTCAGTTTTTCCATCTACATTGTTAAAGATCTTTGTTATATTTTGTTTATGTAATATAAATAATTATAATTACAAAAATGAATAGGTAGAGAAACATATGTCTGTCTGTTTGTATATTCTTCATAAATGTTTGGTCTTTTTTAATTCGCACGAACGTAAATCCTACAAAATAAATTTAAATAAATTCGTTTGAATTTAAATAAAAAATTAATTTAATTACTAGTGTAAAATAAAATAGAAATAAGATATAGGAATTAATATTCCATGAATGAAAATAAAATTTAAAAAATAGAAATAGGAACACTTAAAATTCCTTCATCAAGATCCCCCAAGTCAAATTCTATAATCCCTATAGATTTTGCTGCATGCAATTCTACACCAAACTAACTATATTCCTAAATACATATATAAATAAATAAAGTAAAATTAGAATAATGTAGCTATCAATAGGTAAATAGATAATACTAACCGCTTCTAAAGTTTTTGATCTAAAAGGATCTACTTCTAAGAAGGGAAACTGTTGTCCTATGTATTCTATCATTATTTTTGCATCACGTCTTGATGCCTGCAAACAAATTAATAAAAAAATTCTAGTTTTATTTAGAAAAGTAAAATTAAATACCTATGTGCGATGCTTTATCGATAACAATTACATGCGATTCACCTTCTATGGAGGGACAACTAAAAATGTTTGTATATCCAAACAAATTATGTTTGAACAGAAAAAACATAAAACACTCTCAACAAAGTAAATTAAACATAAAATTAGAAAACTATCTCAACAAAATATTTTTGTACTGAAAAATGAAATTGCTTTATCTAAACACAGAACTACCCAAATCTCCAATACACCCAAAAGACTATATTTTGTTGTTGTGTAGAAAACTAAACCTAACTATCTCTATTTATAATAATACTCAAAGGAGAAAACTTAGATTTCCAATGAAAATATGAAAAGTGTTACAAGGACAAAATTACCGTCCCTCTCATACAAGTGCAATTTTTGGACGGAAAAATTGCAAACCCTCCCAAAACTACAATTTTTAGACGAAAAAATTGCAAACCATCTCAACAAGTTATTTTTTACAGAAAAATAGAAAAGGCTCTCAAAAAATTATTTTTGAACAGAAAAATAGAAAATTCTCTCAGTAAACTATTTTGGAAGGAAAAAATAGAAAACACTCTCTAGACACACAACTATCCAAATCCTTAATGCATCCAAAAGACTAAATTTTGATGTTGTGTAGAAAACTAAAACTAACTATGTTTATTAATATTAATACTCCAATTCTATTTTCTTCATGCTACCTGATGTGGGACATGGATGAATATACTATTTGACCCAACAATATTTTCTCCCTTTCGTGTAATTCATCAGTTATAAAAAAAGTTTGGCAATTCAAGTGCTTTCTTAAAATTGTTCACTTTTATGGACTGACTTTGCACCCCATTTGTACTAGAAAGAAAAAGAATGACACCATTAATGCCATACAAAGTACTCTTTAAACTAAAAGTGAAATAAATAGATTGTGGGTATAACCGAAAGATACCAAAAAAACATTTGTGTAGGTTTAACAGTAAGAAACTTGAATGGTAAACAATTCAAACTTATGAAATAAAATGGTAATAACTTGAGGAATTAAACAAATAAAAAATAAACAATAAATCAAAGGATTGTTATAGTACAACAAGGAAATCAAGATGATAAAGTAAAAAGGGATGACACATATCCAATATATATATATATATATATATATATATATATATATATATATATATATATATATATATATATATATATATATATATATATATATATATATACCTTGGTTATGGATTTATTAATTTGTCCAAGAGTCGTATCTCTGGATCCAAACAAGAAGCAGTTTGATAGGATTCATCTATATATAGAGTAGCATAAATCAGCACACCGACAAACACAAAATCATATTTAAAGCCTCAACTAGAAGCCACCGACACTAAATACAAAATATTCCCATAGAGAATCATCTGAAAATAAAGCAAGACAAGAAAATAATACAATTGAAAGTTAATTTCTACCTAACTTAATGACTCACATGCATTCTATAAAACTTTATGGTTCCTTTGATATTCCATCCTATGAAAGTTCATGTTTCTAGCTGAAAAGGAAACACAAAAATTTAATAATGATCTATTAAAAAATTTAATAAATATAAAAGGAACTGAACATTACCATGATGTTCCAGTAATGGCACATCCAAAACACGTGTTTCCTCCCCACCAAACAAAGAAAAAATAAATATAATTTAGCATGTTAAAACAACCTATATGTCATTATCCTTAAAAAACAAATAATAAGAATTTTTAACTCATTATAAAATTAAAATTATTTTGTATAACAAAACATAAAGTCCCGTACATTAATATGAACCATATCTTTTGCAGCTTTTTTCAGTTTTTCCATCTCCATTGTAAAAGATCTTCGTTATATTTTGTTTATGGATTATAAATAATTATAATTACAAAAAAGAATAGTTAGAGAAACATATATCTGCCTGTTTGTATATTCTTCATATATCTTTGGTCTTTTTTAATTCGCACGAACGTAAATCCTACAAAATAAATTTAAATAAATCCGTTTGAATTTAAAAAAAAAATTAATTTAATTAGTAGTGTAAAATAAAATAAAAATAAGATATAGGAATTAATATTCCATGAATGAAAGTAAAATTTAAAAAATAGAAATAGGAACACTTAAAATTCCTTCATCAAGATCCCCCAAGTCAAATTCTATAACCCCCATAGATTTTGCTGCATTGAATTCTACACCAAACTAACTATATTCCTAAATACATATATAAATAAATAAAGTAAAATTAGAATAATGTAATTATCAATAGGTAAATAGATAATGCTAACCGCTTCTAAAGTTTTTGATCTAAAAGGATCTAGTTCTAAGAAGGGAAACTGTTGTCCTATGTATTCTATCATTATTTTTGCATCACTTAGTGATGCCTGCAAACAAATTAAAAATAAATTCTAGTTTTATTTAAAAAAGTAAAATTAAATACCTTTGTGCGATGCTCTATCAATAACAAATACATGCGATTCACCTTCTTTGGAGGGACAACTAAAAATGTTTGTATATTCGTACAAATTATGTTTGAAAGGAAATAAATATAAAACACTCTCAACAAAGTACTTTAAACAGAAAAATAGAAAACTATGTCAACAAAATATTTTTGTACTGAAGAATAGAAAGCTTTATCTAAACACAGAACTACCCAAATCTCCAATACACCCAAAAGACTATATTTTGTTGTTGTGTTGAAAACTAAACCTAACTATCTCTATTTATAATAATACTCAAAGGAGAAAACTTAGATTTCCAATGAAAATATGAAAAGTGTTACAAGGACAAAATTACAGTCCCTCTCATACAAGTGCAATTTTTGGACGAAAAAATTGCAAACCCTCTCAAAACTACAATTTTTAGACGAAAAAATTGCAAACCATCTCAACAAGTTATTTTTGACAGAAAAATAGAAAACCCTCTCAAAAAATTATTTTTGAACAGAAAAATAGAAAATTCTCTCAGTAAACTATTTTGGAAGGAAAAAATAGAAAACACTCTTTAGACACACAACTAACCAAATCCTTAATGCATCCAAAAGACTAAATTTTGTTGTTGTATAGAAAACTAAAGCTAACTTTGTTTATTAATATTAATACTCCAATACTATTTTCTTCATGCTACCTGATGTGGGACATGGATGAATATACTATTTGACCCAACAATATTTTCTCCCTTTCGTGTAATTCATCAGTTATAAAAAAGCTTGGAAATTCAAGTGCTTTCTTAAAATTGTTCACTTTTATGGACTGACTTTGCACCCCATTTGTACTAGAAAGAATAAGAATGACACTATCAATGCCACACAAAATACTATTTAAACTAAAAGTGAAATAAATAGTATTGTGGGTATAACCGAAAGATACAAAAAAAAAACATTTGTGTAGGTTTAACAGTAAGAAACTTGAATGGTAAACAATTCAAACTTATGAAATAAAACGGTAATAACTTGAGGAATTAAAGAAATAAAAAATAAACAATAAATCAAAGGATGGTTATAATACAACAAGGAAATCAAGATGATAAAGTAAAAAGGGATGACACATATCCAACATATATATATATATATATATATATATATATATATATATATATATATATATATATATATATATATATATATATATATATATATATATATATATATATATATATATATATATATATATATATATATATATATATATATATATATATATATATATATATATATATATATATATATATATATATATATATATATATATATATATATATATATATATATATATATATATATATATATATATATATATATATATATATATATATATATATATATATATATATATATATATATATATATATATATATAAACCTTGGTTATTGATTTATTAATTTGTCCCAGAGTCGTATCTCTAGATCCAAACAAGAAACAGGTTGATAGAATTCATCTATATATAGAGTAGCATAAATCAGCACACCGACAAACACAAAATCATATTTAAAGCCTCACCTAGAAGCCACCGACACTAAATATAAAATATTCCCATAGAGAATCAACTCAAAATAAAGCAAGACAAGAAAATAATAAAATTGAAAGTTAATTTCTACCTAACTTCATGACTCACATGCATTTCTTACAACTTTATGCTTCCTTTGATATTCCATCCTACGAAAGTTCATGTTTCTAGCAGAAAATGAAACACAAAAAATTAATAATGATCTATTAAAAAATTTAATACATATAAAAGCAACTGAACATTACCATGATGTTCCAGTAATAGCACATCCAAAACACGTGTTTCCACCCCACTAAACAAAGAAAAAATAAATATAATTTAGCATGTTAAAACAACTTATATGTCATTATCCTTAAAAACAAATAATAAGAATTTTAACTCATTATAATATTAAAATTATTTTGTATAACAAAACATAAAGTCCCGTACATTAATATGAACCATATCTTTTGCAGCTTTTTTCAGTTTTTCCATCTCCATTGTAAAAGATCTTCGTTATATTTTGTTTATGGAATATAAATAATTATAATTACAAAAATGAATAGGTAGAGAAACATATATCTGTCTGTTTGTATATTCTTCATAAATCTTTGGTCTTTTTGAATTCGCACGAACGTAAATCCTACACTACTAAAAAAAAGACATTTGAGAAAAGGTTTTTACACCGGGTATAAAAATAGGTGATGTGAAAAATACAGTTAACAAACTTTTTACATCAGGTATTTATTTCCAATGATATAAAAAATAAGGGAAAAATTTTTTTCGTCACCTATTACATCGGGCAATCTCATCCACCGATGTAAAAGATTTCCAGAAAAAAAACACGGTGGCATTTTTGTAAATAAGAAACAAGGTGACAAAAAAGTTAAAAAAAATATAAGCAATATATTACATCGGTTTAACTAAAAACCGATGTAAAAAATGTGCTTGAATTAATATATAAAATATATTGATAAATCATAAAAACGTGTGTAAAAAAAAGGTAAGCTATTACATCGGTTTAAATACAAACCGATGTAAAAAGTGATTCTTTGAATTAATATATAAATTATATTGAAAAATCATAAAAACGTGGGTAAAAAAAAAAGGTAAGCTATTACATCGGTTGGGACTCTCCACCGATGTAATAGCCCAACACGTGTTAAAAAAAAAGCAACCTATTAAATCGGTGGGAATTTCCACCGATGTAATAGCCTAACAAGTATTTTTTTTTAAAAAAAGCAACCTATTAAATCGGTGGGAGTCTCCACCGATGTAATAGCCTAAGACGTATTTAAAAAAAAAAGCAAACTATTAAATCGGTGGGAGTTTCCACCGATGTAATAGCCCATCCCCTTATATCGGTGGGGGTTTCCACCGATGTAAAACACTCTAAACACTATTTTCTTTTATTCCAGAAAACTGTTCATTTTCCATTCCGATCCATTTTCCACCATTCTGACCCATTTTCCACAACGATCCCTCCGCCTACTGTCACGATCTACTTCCGTCAAGTTCGCCGCGACGTCTCAGCTCAGTACCATTCCGACCCATTTTCCACAACGACCCTCCGCCTACTGTCACGACGTCGCGACGTCTCATCTCAGTACCGTCGATTTCAGTCGCAAACTCCTTTGCATCACAGCGATTTCGTCATTATCGGTAAATCTCGATTTCCTTTCATCAGTGTACTAATTTGTTTAAATTGTGTTTCTGTTCTCGGAAAACAAGTGGTTGAAGTAATTTCTGGCTGAAACAAGTTAGATATGCTGTTTGGGTCTGATATTTTCGAGCGAG
Organism: Vicia faba; assembly: GCA_948472305.1. Taxonomy (NCBI): domain Eukaryota; kingdom Viridiplantae; phylum Streptophyta; class Magnoliopsida; order Fabales; family Fabaceae; genus Vicia; species Vicia faba. The sequence goes on from OX451740.1 coordinate 1,088,843,094, forward strand.
AATAGCTGATATTCTGTTGGTTTGACAGTGGAAGTTTTGCTGCATTTCTGATCATACATTTCATTTCTATTCATACATTTGTGAGATTTTTGGTTTGGAATCGAAAGATAAACTTTGATGATATGATAATTATAGTTTGACATCGGTATGTTGAAGTTGATAATGGAGTTTCGGTTTGTCAATGTGCTTGTGATCGTGTTGCGAGGTTGTTTTTTCGCTTATTTTAAATTTGAATGAGATTTTTGTTCGTCAATAATATGTTCACTTGATTTTAATTTGGTTGAAGTTTCAATGTCATTATCATGTTAATATGTTATTCTTGCTTGTGGGGGTTTGTTCATGTTTGAATCAATTTTTATTTTGCGATAACAATTTTAAATAGTTGTCGCTGCCTACACCGTCGCCGCCAACACCACTTCCGCGACGCATACCGCCTCCAACACCCATTCTACTGCTTCCTCGTCGCCGATTCATCGGTCCCGTCTTCTGCAAATCATTCTGCAAATCATTCTGGGGTTCGTTCTAATTCTATTTCTTTTCTCCTGCGAAAGTGGTATGGTACCTACCAATAATTTCAAGGTTCAAGAGATTATTCGCCAATGCAGATGACGCAAAGAATCTTAGATGGCATGCAGAAGAAAGAAAATATGATGGACAAATTCGTCATGTAGCTGATTCTTTGCAATGGAAGAAAATAGATTCTTTGTTTCCAAATTTTGGCAAAGAGTCGAGAAACCTTAGACTTGGACTTGCTACTGATGGAATGAATCCGTTCGGTAATCTGAGTACTAACCATAGTTCTTGGCCTGTTCTCTTGATGATTTACAACCTATCTCCTAGGCTGTGCATGAAGCGTAAATATATTATGTTATCGATGATGATATCGGGCCCAAAACAACCAGGAAATGACCGAGAATTGGATGCAGGTACTAAAAATAACTTTACTTTGTTCTTTACTTTTTGTTTTTCGACTTAATATGAATTTTTAAAAAATAACTCTATATTGTTATATTTATGTATTATAGGTATTTGATGACCCAACAGAATTAACACCAGATGATTTGTATGATTTGCGACTTCGTTGGGCAAAATGTTTCTTTGACTTACATGGAACTTAAGTTTAGCTTGGTGAGTTTTATAGAATTGTATAAGTTGTGGTTTTTGCACAATACATGTGGTTTTTGCTCATGTGTTGAGTTTCTTGATTTTTTTGCTGATGTTAATTGTTATTATTTATTGTCAGGCAATATGATTTTGGTGTTGTCTACCGAAGATTTTATATTGGTAATTCAAGTTTGGAAACTTAGAAATAGTTGAATATTTTAGTATATGTATATTTTGTGAATATTATGTAATTGTAAGTTTTGAAAAAGACTTATAAATATTTGAATATTGTTTTATATTTTGTGAAGAATTTGTAATTGTAAGTTTGTATGTTGTAATACAATACAAGTTTGCAATACAATTGTTCAATTTGTAAGTTTGTTGTGAAAAATATGAAAACATCGTCCTAAATGTGATATATGTGATGTTGGAAAGCTATGAAATCTATATAGCGACATAAATATAGTCTGTTTTATATTGGAAAAATATGAAAAAATGGGTACAAATTATATTTGTATAGGGAAACCCAGAAAATAAATAATCTATTCCAAAAAAATTTCATACATTTTACATCGGTTATTAGTAAAACTGATGTAAAAACTTTCAAAAAGGGACTTTTTACATCGGTTGGAAGTAATACCCGATGTAAAAAGTCGCGTCACTGGGGACTTTTTACATCGGGTATTACTTCCAACCGATGTAAAAAACTGGAATTTTTTAAAAAAATGTGCATAATAATTGTTTTTTACATCGGTTCATATATTATAACCGATGTAAAAAAGGTACTTTTTACATCGGGTATTACTTCCACCAATGTAAAAAACTGGATCAATTTTTTAAAAAATGTGCATAATAACAGGTTATTACATCGGTTCTGATATTATAACCGATGTAAAAAAGGGACTTTTTACATCGGTCCCAGAACCGATGTAAAAAGTCCCTGATTTACCATATCACCTGACTTTACATCGGACCCAAAACCGATGTAAAAAGTCAATTTTACCCGATGTAAAAAGTCATTTCTGCACTAGTGCTACAAAATAAATTTAAATAAATCCGTTTGAATTTAAAAAATAAAAACAAAAACTAATTTAGTTACTAGTGTAAAATAAAATAGAAATAAGATATATGAATTAATATTCCATGAATGAAAGTAAAATTTAAAAAATAGAAATAAGAACACTTAAAATTCCTTCATCGACATCCCCAAAGTCAAATTCTATAATCCCTATAGATTTTGCTGCATGGATTTCTACACCAAACTAACTATATTCCTAAATACATATATAAATAAATAAAGTAAAATTAGAATAATGTAATTATCAATAGTTAAATAGATAATACTAACCGCTTCTAAAATTTTTTGATCTAAAAGGATCTAGTTCTAAGAAGGGAAACTATTGTCCTATGTATTCTATCATTATTTTTGCATCACTTCTTGATGCCTGCAAACAAATTAATAAAAAAATTCTAGTTTTATTTAAAAAAGTAAAATTAAATATCTCTGTGCGATGCTCTATCGATAACAAATACATGCGATTCACCTTCTATGGAGGGACAACTAAAAATGTTTTGATATTCAGACAAATCATGTTTGAACGGAAAAAACATAAAACACTCTAAACAAAGTACTTTAAACAGAAAAATAGAAAACTATCTCAACAAAATATTTTTGTACTGAAAAATAGAAAGCTTTATCTAAACACAGAACTACCCAAATCTCCAATACACCCAAAAGACTATATTTTGTTGTTGTTTAGAAAACTAAACCTAATAATCTCTATTTATAATAATACTCAAAGGCGAAAACTTAGATTTCCAATGAAAATATGAAAAGTGTTACAAGGACAAAATTACGGTCCCTCTCATACACGTGCAATTTTTGGACGGAAAAATTGCAAACCCTCTCAAAACTACAATTTTTAAACGAAAAAATTGCAAACCATCTCAAAAAGTTATTTTTGACAGAAAAATAGAAAACCCTCTCAAAAACTTATTTTTCAACGGAAAGTAGAAAATTCTCTCAGTAAACTATTTTTGAAGGAAAAAATAGAAAACACTCTCTAGACACACAACTACCCAAATCCTTAATGCATCCAAAAGACTAAATTTTGTTGTTGTGTAGAAAACTAAAATTAACTATGTTTATTAATATTAATACTCCAATTACATTTCCTTCATGCTACCTGATGTGGGACATGGATGAATATACTATTTGACCCAACAATATTTTCTCTCTTTCGTGTAATTCATCAGTTATAAAAAAGCTTCGCAATTCAAGTGCTTTCTTAAAATTGTTCACTTTTATGGACTGACTTTGCACCCCATTTGTACTAGAAAGAATAAGAATGACACCATCAATGCCATAAGAATCTCTCTTTAAACTAAAAGTTAAATAAATAGTATTGTGGGTATAACCGAAAGATACAAAAAAAACATTTGTGTAGGTATAACAGTAAGAAACTTGAATGGTAAACAATTTAAACTTACGAAATAAAATGGTAATAACTTGAGGAATTAAACAAATAAAAAATAAAAAATAAATCAAAGGATGGTTATAGTACAACAAGGAAATCAAGATGATAAAGTAAAAAGGGATGACACATATCCAACATATATATATACCTTGGTTATGGATTTATTGATTTATCCCAGAGTCGTTTCTCAGGATCCAAATCAGAAGCAGGTTGATAGCAATCATCGATATATAGAGTAGCATAAATCAGCACACCGACAAACAGAAAATCATATTTAAAGCCTCACCTAGAAGCCACCGACACTAAATAATAAATATTCCCATAGAGAATCAACTGAAAATATAACAAGACAAGAAAATAATACGATTGAAAGTTAATTTCTACCTAACTTCATGACTCGCATGCATTCTTAAAAACTTTATGCTTCCTTTGATATTCCATCCTATGGAACTTCATGTTTCTAGCTGAAAACGAAACACAAAAAATGAAAAATGATCTATTAAAAAATTTAATAAATATAAAAGGAATTGAACATTACCATGATGTTCCAGTAATGGCTCATCCAAAACACGTGTTTCCTCCCCACCAAACAAAGAAAAAATTAAAATAATTTAGCATGTTGAAACAACCTATAGGTCATTATCCTTAATAACAAATAATAATAAATTTAAATTCATTATAATATTAAAATTATTTTGTATATTAAAACATAATGTCCCGTACACTAATATGAACCATATCTTTTGCTTCTTTTTTGAGTTTTTCCTTCTACATTGTAAAAGATCTTTATGATATTTTTTTTAGGGAATATAAATAATTATATTTACAAAAAAGAATAGGTAGAAAAACATATATCTGTCTGTTTGTATATTCTTCATAAATATTCGGTCTTTTTTAATTCGCACGAACGTAAATCCTACAAAAGTAATTTAAATAAAGTCGTCTGAATTTAAAAAAAAAAAGTAAATTTAATTACAAGTGTCAAAAAAATAGAAATAAAAAATAGTAATTAATATTTAATTAAGGAAAGTAAAATTTTAAAAATAGAAATAGGAACACTTAAAATTCCTTCATCAAGGACCCCCAAGTCAAATTCTATAATCCCTTAGATTTTGCTGCATTGAATTCTACACCAAACACACTATAATCCTAAATTCATATATAAATAAATAAAATAGGAATAATAATAATGTAATTATCAATAGGTAAAAAAATTATACGCATCGCTTCTAAAGGTTTTGATCTAAAAGGATCTACTTCTAAGAAGGGCTACTGTTGTCCTATGTATTCTATCATTATTTTCTCCTCACTTCTTGATGCCTGCAAACAAATTAATAAAAAAATTCTAGTTTTATTTAAAAAAAGTAAAACTAAATACCTCTGTGCGGTGTTCAATCGGTAAAAAATACATGTGATTCACCTTCTCTGGAGGGACAACTAAAAATGTCTGTACATTCAGACAAATTATGTTTGAACGAAAAAAACATAATACATTCTCAACATAGTATTTTTAAACATAAAAATAGTAAACTATCTCCACAAAATATTTTTGTACTGAAAAATAGAAAGCTTTCCCTAAACACAGAACTACCCAAATCTCCCTTACATCCAAAAGACTATATTTTGTTGTTGTGTAGAAAACTAAAACTAACTATCTCTATTTATAATAATACTCAAAGAAGAAAACTTAGATATAATCCTTTAGGAGTCACTCTTCCTATTTTCCAATGAAAATATGAAAAGTGTTACAAGGACAAAATTACAGATCCCCTCATACAAGTGCAATTTTTGGATGGAAGAATTGCAAACCCTCTCAAAACTACAATTTTTATACGAAAAAAATTGCAAACCATCTCAACAAGTTATTTTTGATAGAAAAATAGAAAACCCTCTCAAGAAATTATTTTTGAACAGAAAAATAGAAAATTCTCTCAGTAAACTATTTTGGAAGGAAAAAATAAAAAACACTCTCTTGACACACAACTACCCAAATCCTCAATGCATCCAAAAGGCTACATTTTGTTGTTGTGTAGAAAACTAAAACTAACTATCTTTATTAATATTAAGACTCCAATTCTATTTTCTTCATGCTCTTGGATGTGAGACTTGGATGAATATACTATTTGACCCAATAATATTTTCTCCCTTCCGTGTAATTCATAAGTTATAAAAAACTGGTCACTTTTATGGACTGAATTTGCACCCCATTTATACTAGAAAGAATAAGAATGACACCATCAATGCCACACAAAACTCTCTTTAAACTACACGTGAAATAAATAGTATTGTGGGTATCACCGAAAGATACAAAAAAACATTTGTTTGGGTTTAACACTAAGAAGTTTGAATGGCAAATAATTCAAACTTACGAAATAAAATGGTAATAACTTGAGGAATTAAACAAATAAAAAAATAAACAATAAATCAAAGTTTGGTTATAGTAGACCACAGAAATCGAGATGATAAAATAAAAAGGGATGACACATATCCAACATATATATATATATATATATATATATATATATATATATATATATATATATATATATATATATATATATATATATATATATATATATATATATATATATATATATATATATATATATATATATATATATATATATATATATATATATATATATATATATATATATATATATATATATATACCTTGGTTATGGATTTATAGATCTGTCCCCAGAGTCGTATCTGTGGATGCAAACAAGAAGCGGGTTGATAGCATTCATCTATATATAGAGTAGCATAAATCAACACATCGACAAACACAAAATCATATTTAAATCCTCACCTAGAAGACACCAACACTTAATACAAAATATTCCCTTAGAGAATCAACTGAAAATAAAGCAAGACAAAAAAATAATACAATTGAAAGTTAATTTCTACCTAACTTCATAACTCGCATGCATTCTTCAAAAGTTTATGCTTCCTTTGATATTCTATCCTATGAAAGTTCATTTTTCTAGATGAAAACAAAACACAAAAAATATTTAATGATCCATTAAAAATGTAATAAATATAAAAGGAATTGAACATTACCATGATGTTCCAGTAATGGCACATCCAAAACATGTGTTTCCTCCCCACCAAACAAAGAAAAATAAATATAATTTAGCATGTTGAAACAACCTATAGGTCATTATCCTAAAAAAAAATTATAATAATTTTTAAGTGATTATAATATTAAAATTATTTTGTATATTAAAACATAAAGTCCCATACATTAATATGAACCATATCTTTTACAGGTTTTTTGAGTTTTTCCCTCTACATTTTAAAATATCTTCATGATATTATGTTTAGGGAATATAAATGATTATAATTACAAAATAGAATAGATAGAGAAACATATATCTGTTTGTTTGTATATTCTTATGAAATCTTCGGTCTTTTTTAATTCGCATGAACGTAAATCCTACAAAAGTAATTTAAATAAATTTGTCTGAATTTAAAAACTAAAAAAACTAAGTTTAATTATAAGTGTAAAAAAAATAGAAATAATAAATATGAAGTAATATTCAATAAAGGAAAGTAAAATTCAAAAAATAGAAATAGGAACACTTAAAATTCCTTCATCAAGATCCCCCAAGTCAAATTCTATAATCCCTATGGCTTTTACTGCATGGAATTCTATACCAAACTCACTATAATCCTAAATTCATATATAAATAAATAAAGTAAAATTAGAATAATGTAATTATCAATAAGTAAATAGATAATACTAACCGCTTCTAAAGTTTTTGATCTAAAAGGATCTAGTTCTAAGAAGGCCAACTGTTGTCCTATGTATTCTATCATTACTTTTGCATCACTTCTTGATGCTTGCAAACAAATTAATAAAAAAAATTCAAGTTTTATTTAAAAAAGTAAAACTAAATACCTCTGTGCGATGCTCTATCGGAAACAAATACATGCGACTCACCTTCTATGGAGGGACAACTAAAAATGTCTGTATATTCAGATAAAATATTTTCGAATGGAAAAAACATAAAACACTCTCAACAAGCCGTTTTTAAATAGAAAAATAGAAAACAATCTCAACAAAATATCTTTGTACTGAAAAAAAGAAAGCTTTCTATAAACACATAACTACGGAAAAGACTATATTTTGTTGTTGTGTAGAAAACTAAAACTAACTATCTATATTTATAATAATACTCAAAGGAGAAAACTTAGATACAATCCTTTAGGTGTTGGTCTTACTATTTTCTAATGAAAATATGAAAAGTGTTACAAGGGAAAATTATAGATCCTCTCATACAAGTTCAATTTTTGGACGAAAAAATTGCAAACCCTCTCAAAACTGCAATTTTTAGACGAATAAATTGCATACCCTCTCAACAAGTTATTGTTGACAGAAAAATAGAAAACCCTCTCAAAAAACTATTTTTGGACAGAAAAATAGAAAATTCTCTCAGTAAACAATTTTGGAAGGAAAAATAGAAAGCACTCTCTAGACACACAACTACCCAAATCCTTAATGCATCCAAAAGACTACATTTTGTTGTGTAGAAAACTAAAACTAACTATCTTTATTAATATTAATATTCCAATTCTATTTTCTTTATGCTACCTGATGTGGGACTTGGATGAATATACTATTAGACCCAACAATAATTTCTCTCTTTCGTGTATTTTATCAGTTATAAAAAAGCATGGCCATTCAAGTGCTTTCTTAAAATTTTTCACTTTTATGGACTGACTTTGCACCCCATTTGTACTAGAAAGAATAAGAATGACACCATTGTTGTACCCCAATATTTTCCCCTAAGATCCCTTCATGATACCATATTGGTTCAATCACAACAAGATCACATTAGGGCTTTTGGTTCTCCTCCCTATATTTAGCTTTGCTCTTTGAGGAATCACCAAGCACCTTGACTTGTTTTTCGTTTGTGATCATGCATGTTTTTTTTACGTTACTTTTAATTAATAAAATGAAATTTTGGTTTTCCTTACTTGTTAATAATGTATGTAAAGGCAATGTGGCTTAGCAAGTTGATCCATGGGTTCATGAGTTTATTTCCATGCCCTAGTCAATAAAGCTTGAGAAATTCAAACCTTAACCGTTGAAGTTGTTTTGGAAGAAATGGAATGACAAGGTTTATTTTGGTTCACCACATTTCAAAGTTATCAAGATTGATTCAAAAGTACAAGGGGTTGATTGTAGAAGTTGTCAAGGTTGGACAAGGCCTTGTTCCCATTGGTCACAAGTGCACATTTCTCTCATTTCTCAAGATGTGGAAATGGTTTTGGTTGCTATGAGTTCTCATTATCATCCTCAACAATTTCTATCCTCAAAACAAATGTGTTTGTACAAGAAGGTTGTTCAAAATTGTCAAAGTTCCTCAAAGCATTTTCTTGATCTAGGAGCTAGGGTTTTGAACTTCAAAGAAGTATATCTTTCTCATCTTTTGGTATTTTGGAGTGATTCTAAAAAAATACTTCAAAGGGTTATTAACAAATAACTACAAAATTTTCAAGGAGTTTTCATGTGGAAGAAACTTGATGATGAAGAAAGATTACAAGTCCTCCAGATGAACCCCCAATTTCCCATGTGTGACTTCAAATGATCATAACTTGGTCAATTTTTATCACTTTGAGCCCACTCTTTTTTCCAAAATTATCTTAAGGATGCGAACTTTATTCCTTCTTTTATGTGAAAAGTGAGAAAATGGATGGAAGATGTCTTAAGGATAAAAAAGATTATAGGCCATTCCATGATTTTTTTCCAACTTTAACAATTCATAAATCTATCAATTTTTGGATATTTTGAATGGTTCAAGTTTCAAATTTTCATTCAAGAGGTCTATTTCATACCATCTTCTTATGTCAAGAGAAAATTCCAAGAGGAAGGCCATGTTTGGATGCAAAACATTAAAGGTCACTTTTGAAGAAAAACTTGAAATATTTCTAAGTGTAGAAAGTCAACTTCTTTTTCCCAACTTTGACTAATTGTAACTTTCAGCTCAAACATCCATTTGATTCCATTCTTTTCCCATTTCAAAGCTTGTAACCTCATCTTTATAAATCATTAAGAACCATACACTAAGACTCCATGAGCTGAGAATTCCGTTGATTTGAACTTGGTAACTTGAAACTGAAGTTTCTTCAAAAGTCAGAATTTGAAATCCTTGATTTAGCTTCTAAAAACATTTTTTCTGCACGTTTTTGCTTCTAAACATGTTTAGTGAACTTCCAGAAGTGATTAGCATAGCAAAACATGCATTTTGGTGAAGTTTTGATCAAAATAGAAGTCACACTTTTCTTGTTGCAACTTCACACGATTTCCCTCCAATCTTCATCATTTTACAAGCTTGAACATTGCATTTGATTCCCTATAAATAGAGGTTCATCCCTCATTAATTTCCTCAAGCTTGTACAACCAAAATTACCCCGCCAAACTCATTCCATAACTCACTTTTTTGTAACTTCTAAATTAGTGTTCAAGCCTTTTTCAATCCATTTTTTCTATCAATTCACCTTCCTTGATCTTCCCTGAAGTTAACCATACAATTATCTTCAAGAATCGTGACCTATATTCATCCATAGAAGTCCAGTTTCAGATCTCTATAATTTAACTTCAATAGGTAGATTCCTTCACCAATTCTCTAAAACTTTGATATCATTGTAAAGCTCTCATTGCCCTGGTTCTAGTCGCAACACTTGCTTTTATCTGGAAACACATTTTGACCATGAAATTTCAAATTCCCTTTCAAATCATTCCTTCCAAATTGCTTGAGTTACAATTTATATAAATTTGTCGCGAAGGTGTGGTTGTCTTCGTCTTGAAGAGACGAAGCGAATGGCATAGCTCTCGTGCTCTAATTTTACAGTTTGAGTGACCTGGTTTTGAGACTGACTGGAGGTTGAAGATGACCAACGGGTCATCATCCAACCAATGATGGCGTGCCATTTGTTCTTTTTGAATTTCTGATTTAATTAGTGATCTAGTGTTTTATTCACTAAAGTCCATAACATGCACAGCGTGCCAGGTCCACTTGATCTGTTTACTAATGCGTTTTGACAATGATCAGATGGCCCATATTTTTTTGGTTTGATATTTTATTTTCTGATTTTTATTTTAATTGTTTTAAATTTCCAAAAATCATAGTAAAATCAAAAAAATCTAAAAAAATTCAAAAAAAATATAAAAAAATATGAAAAATATTTTTTATTTTTCTCTTTCTGATTTTTATTTTTTCACAATTTTATTTTGTGTTTTGATATTTTTTATAAATTTCCACTTTATTTGAATTGTTTTTAAATGTTTAAAAACACTTTTATGCATTTTTAAATTCTGGAAAAAAATGGGATGATCCAATGATATTGTGACAAATATTGGTGACCTCATTTATTTTTTATTCCTGACTTTGTTATATTTTTATCATTTTTTGTTTATTTTGCTCATTTCTTTTAATTTTAAAAATAGTTTCTGAGTTTAAAAAATTACCAAAAATTTTATAAAAATATTTGAGTTCATTTCTAATTTTTCTATGGTGTTACTTCATATTTCTTGATTAAAGGCTTTGGTTCTACCAATCCTCTAATGGATCTACAACAATTTTGGTCAACGTGGATCACTTAAACATCGTTGATCATTAAATGGTACTTTTGAGGATTCCAAAATGGATGATATACTTGACATAAAGCAAATGCAACTTGTTGTGTGGAGGCTTTAGTTCTACCAATCCTCTAATGAGTTCCAAATGCAAGTTTCAAGATGGTCATCCAACTAACCACTAATCACTAATAATTGACTTTATGTTGTGTTTTTATTTTATGCTCTTTTATTTTATGCACCATTTACTTTTAGCATTTACATTTCATGCTATTTTCATCTTTTGCTCACTTGAGCATTTACTTTCTTGTCATTTTTATTTTGCTCACTTGAGCTTTTCTTTTCTTTTTTAAGATACCTAAAATCAACATGAACCATAAAAAACATTAATGATACTTGGAATATTTGGTTACTATCCTTGGCATTATGGAGTATTGGACTTCCTGGACTTAGGATTAGAAAGGCTGGCCTATGTTGGAGACCTTGTGACCTTAATTGATATTATGTCTAGACTTCTTGAGGTTTACCTCAAGACATTGATTTGTTTGTTTTGTGTGTAGGTTATTGTAATTACATTCTTTGTTTGTAATCTGGAATTCACCCGTATACAGCCGTTACTCTGCCCAATTTTTGTGAAGACTTAATACATTTGAAGTTTGGTTCTCTCAAGAGGTCTAGTATCTTTGCTTGCTTGGTTTCAATCCAAAGAATGATAATTCTATCTTGACTCATAATGTCAAGTATTGGCTTCTTGTTGGTCAGATGGTTCTTATCCCTATCTTTTATCTTATGCTTTAGGATAGTCTGTTCTTCTCCCCCCATCTTCTTTAATTTCAAAAATCTTCTTCCTACTTTTGAAAACTCTTCTTGTTTTGAAACTTGTACCACTTTCATAATAAACTTGGACTTAGGTACATGCATTTTCAAAACATTTTTCATGAATAAATTCCAATGAACTTAATAATTCCTTGACATTTTTTGTGAGAAGACTAAAATTCAACCAATCATTTCAAACCATTTTGCCACTTTGGCTTTCTATTTTAAAACCTTTCTCAAAAGATTAGACTCTTGTCAATCCTTGTAGTGATGCAAACAACTATACTTCTATAATACGAAGTGAAGAGAGATATTTTCTCCTTGGGTGTTGATTGAGGCATTGTTGATTTTAAAATCCAAGCTATATCCTCCACTTTGAGATGATGCAAATTCTCCTTTCTCATGATTGTGGGTAGTAAATATGTTTTTCCACACGGACAACAACGATGATGTCTTATCTCATAAAATCAACCAACACACTTGTGTTTTTAAAATTTTAAAAGAGGAACTACGTGTACCTTGCTACCATATTGCACGAAAGGTGGTACGTAGGCACTAAATGTTCCAACCGCGGCGGGTGCAAAAATCATAAAAAATATGTTTCTTTTCTCACATCCACCATCTATTTTAAATACAACATTTTATAGCCAAAATATACAGATTTTACAAAGAGGTTCGTACGGAGTACCGTAGATGTTTAGAGTGCTAATACCTTCCCTTTTCCTAACCAACCCCCTTACCTTGAAACTTTCCCCCTCTTTTTGGGTTACTCTCTCTTTTCAAATTCCTTTGGAAACAATAAAGCGCGGTTTCGATTTTTATTTTGATCTGTATAAGTCTAGTCAGTCCAATGGCTTAGTCTTAAACATTTCTACCGCTACAGAAAAAAATGGCGACTTCACTGGGGAAAGATTGACCTCTTGATGGTCCATCCCTAAGTGGGTTAAACATATCTTTGTTTATATCTGTATATGTGTTATTGTTGTTTATGTGTTATATGTTATATATATGTTTGTCTGGTTTTTCCTGGTTTTCAGGGTGCTTGGTGATTACTTATAAGTCCTATACCCGAACTTGGGAAACTTTAAGATAGGACGGGCGGTATAGTCATGTTAACTTTGAGGGAGTAATCCCAAAAAAGGAGGCATGAGATCCCCCACTCAGTGGAAGCCCTTTTGACTGTAGTGTCGTTTATCGAGTAATCTGGAAGACGTACTACTTTCGACCTGGGAGCCTGCTGAAGCTGAGGACCGTAGAATACCTAACCCATCTTATCCTTTTAGGTGTAGTGCGGAAGCTATGACGGAGTAATCAAAAAATAGTTGTCATGCGATACTATGCTCAGACGAGTTTTTCTTTAGAATATTACTAATTACTAAGTTAATCGAGAAGTTGGTAATATCCGAAGGAAGGATGTAGACTTTGGGAAGCTCTAGAACCTAGTTCGGCAGGTGATAAATTTTAGACCATATCTTATGGGTAGTACCTTCGACCTCATGCTCGTGACGTTAAACCTATGAACCCTATGTTTGTGATCTTGTGTGTGATTGTTACAACATCAATCCATGCACTAATAAGCATCTTTTGAAGAAATTTTGTTTCAAGGGACTTGAAATTTGACCATTTGTGAATATCTCAGGTACCTTTTGATCATGGATTCTGGAAAAAGAAAGACCGGAAAATACAGTTTCAAAGATCCCAAGATAGATGAGTTGAACATTCTAATTCCTGAGATTGAGTGTTCTGCAGATTTTTGGAAGAAGTATGGATCCATCATTCCTCTCATGAAGCTTAGGATGAAGGAGGTTATTCTCTCGACCTTGGTCCAGTTTTATGATCCGATGTATCATTGCTTTACTTTCTCTGATTATCAGTTGATGCCTACACTAGAGGAGTATTCTTACCTGTTGGATTTACCTATTACCGATCATGTTCCTTTTACTGGTTTGGAGGGTGAGCTAAAAACACACGAGATTGCTGCTTTGATCCATCTGGGGAAGTTTGAGGTTGAAGCCCATATGTCTACTAAAGGAGGGATTAGAGGATTACCAGCTCAGTTCTTATTGGAGAAAGCTCGTTACTTTGCCAAGATGAAGAGTACAGTCTCTTTTGAGGCCATATTTTCTCTACTTTCTTACGGCTTATTCTTATTTCCTAATGTGGACAAGTTTATTGACATTAATGCTATCAGGATCTTCATGATTGGAAACCTAGTTCTTACATTGTTGGGTGATGCTTATTACTCTATTCATCTTTGGAATTCTTATCATGGCGGGATGATGATCTGTTGCGCGCCTCTGTTGTACCGGTGGTTTATTTCTCATATGCCTCAGTCTGATGCTTTCTGGGATGTCAGGAAGGAACCCCGTTGGGATCCTAAGATCATGGCACTTACTCACTCAGATATTGATTGGTATCATCGAGCTTACTAGGATGTAGAGATTGTCGACAATTGTGGTAGTTCCTCCAATGTACCTCTTCTTGGTACAAAGGGAGGAATTAACTACAACCCTGTTCCTGCACGACGACAGATTGGTTATCCTATAAAGGAAAAACCAAATAGTATTCATTTGAGCAGTTTCTTCCTGAAGGAGGGAGAAGATCATAAGGAAGATAAGGAGAAGATTGTGAAGGCCTTGCGTCACATTCATAGGATGAGTAGGAAAGACCTGAGACCTAGGGGGGTTGTTTCTTTGGAGCCTTATCTTCAGTGGGTCCAAACGAGAGCTATTCAGTTGAAGATGCCGTATTCTCGGGAAGAACCTATGCCTGACTTGTTTGTGAATACCACTCCTCCCTTATTGGATGATGTGGAAGAGCTACAACTTGCTTTGGTCAGGATGTAGTAGGAAAAGGATCCTTGGAAGAATAAGTGCCAAACTTTAGGAATTTCCTATAGAGCAGACTCGAAGGAGAAAGACGACTTGATTGAGATTCTTGAGAGTCTGGATGTAGAGATGATGGAGAGGCAAGGGGATCTATTTTCTCCTAAGCCTCAGTCAGATGCTTGCTGCTCACTTCCTGATTCAAGTGATTGGAAGGAGGTTGCCACCAGATATTCCGAAGAAAACCAGAGATTTAAGGCTCAGATTGGCAGGCTTACAGGGAAGAATCGGCATATAGAGTGATCTCCATCATCTTTACTTCTTAGGGTTTTATACTTTATTTTCATCTTGTACTTGTGATTATTGAAACTTGTAATCCATTTTGAAGTTATTATAATAAATAAACAATTCAGTATTTCAAAATGTGTTATTATATTGATATTTGCAATGTGTCTATAAATCTTTAAGTCCCTTGAAATATTAATAAAATAAACCACGTGCATTGCATATCATGCATCCTATTGCACATATTTCTTGCATTTGTTATGCATATCCAGGTGTCTTACCAAGCTTTTTAACTTCGTTCAATAAGTTGTCTCACCACTACAATACTCAACCTAATTTCAGAAGGAAGATGGACAACTTAGAACAAGAGAATCGTGAGCTGCGCAAGGAAGTTTATGCTCTGAAGGCCGGCATGGCCAATCTTAGTGCTCTGATGGAATCTCTGGTGGCTGCTCAGAATCAGCCACCGAGTGTTCAACCTCAACAGACAAGGGTTACTACTGAAGCTCCAACCGTTCCTGTCTCTGCTACTCTAGCTGTTGTTCAGAATTTCATGCCTCAAGCTTGTTCGTGGGGGACTCCAGAGAATTTTGTGCCTGAAACTTTCAATCCTGGTCCTCAAGTTACTCCAGTGGTTCAGACTACTGTTACTCCTGCACCTCCTGTGGTGCATGCTACTCCTGTTGCACCTCCTTCGGTGAATATGGTCCCATTTGCTAATTATGATATGTATCATCCTTTTCCTCCACCAAGTGAAGGCTTGGGTCTCTATGATAGAATGGGTGATTTTCAAGAACCATTTGACAAGATGCAGAGGGAGATGAAGGCCCTCATGGGAAAGGATATGTTCGGGCAGAATGTAAATGATTTATGCTTGGTCCTGAATGTCAAGATACTTGCAATGTTTAAAGTCCTGAAATTCAAGAAGTACAAGGGAAACACTTGTCCTCGTGCTAACCTTGTGATGTACGTAAGAAGAATGTCTACTCACACTGATGATCAACGTCTGTTGATTCACTTTTTTCAGGATATTTTGACGGGTGCTGCAATGAAGTGGTATATGAGTTTGGACAGTGTAAATATCCATACTTTCAAAGACATGGGAGAAGCCTTTATCAGACAATACAAATACAACATGGACATGGAGCCTGACCGTGATCAAGTCAGGGCCATGGTCTAGAAGGACGGGGAATCATTCAAAGAATATGCACAAAGATGGCATGAGGAAGCCGCCCAAGTGATTCCTCCCATGGATGAGAAGGAGATGACTAAGATTTTCCAGAAGACTTTGGTTGCTTTGTAATATGAGAGAATGGTAACAAGTGCGCAAAGTGATTTTACTGAAACGGTGGGCATGTGTATCCGTTTAGAAGAGGATGTAAGAGAGGTCGTTTAACAAAAAGTGAAATTTCCGGAAGTACGGAGAAGCCATCCTATGGGTTTTCCAAAAATAAGAAAGGAGATACAAATGTTGTTATGCAAGAGAAGAGGGTTAATCTTCCTAGAAGAAATTATCTGCATCATCAACAAGTTGCCTCAATGACTCCAGTTATTGGTGTAGCTCCAACCATCGTTGCATATCAGAGACCATCCCATCAGGGAGTTAAGGGTATAATCAAAGAAGTGAGAGTTATGAACCTATCCCTATGATCTATACAGAATTACTCCCGGCGTTAATTCAGAAGAAGTTGGTTCAGACCCGATCACCTCCCGATGTACCATCACCATTGCCTTGGTATTACAAGGCAGACCAAACATGTGCTTATCACTAGGGAGCACCATGGCAAAATGTTGATAACTGCTATCCTTTGAAAACTGAAGTACAAAAATTGGTGAAGTATGGTATCTTATCTTTCAAAGATGTTGGCCCTAATGTGAAAGATAATCCTTTGCCCAAGCATGGAGGAGCAAATGCTGTGAACATGGTGGCCGGTTGTCCATGCGACTTCAAGATTTTTTATATTAAATTGGTTAGAGGATATTTGGTAAAAATGCATACAAACCTCTTTAAATTTAGATACTATATGCATGACTATGCCCGTTGTGCTATTTGCAGTACGAATATACAGGGTTCTAACAAGATAAAGGATGATTTGCAGGAGATGATGGATGAGGGCCTCAACCACATAATCAGGCCTAGGGCAGAGTATGAAGAAGAAGTAAACATGGTTTCTGGATGTCCTGGAGAGTTAATAATCTTTGATGTGGAATATGTGAATGAGGATCTTGTACAATTGCATGCTACTTTCTGCCACATGGATGGTCAGGTAGAACATCACTATGGATCTTGCCGAATTTGCAGCCGGGACTCCTCAAGACTCAGATGATGAGTATGCCTCTGCGGATGAGTTCTTCTCCTCGGATGATGAGTATGCCTCTGCGGATGAGTTCTTCTCCTCAGATGAAGATATGTTTTCCAGAGATGACTCTGTAATGATTGAATGTGTTGAAAAGGGAGTAAATGTTATTGTGCCTTGTTTTGGTGCACCTACCTATTTTGAAGTTGAATATCATAACAAGCCAGCTATTACTCTATTGGTGATTAGTTTGTCGGGTCCGGTCCCCTACAAGTCAGACAAGGCTGTACCCTACAAATATAATGCTACAATCTTAGAGGACGGTGTGGAAGTTACCATCCATCCAATGCCTAATGTTATAAATATTGTTGAAACTAGCAGAGTGACCCGCACCAGTCGTGTATTTGCACCAGTTGTTCGAGGAGATGTTAGTACTGGAAAGAGAATTGTTGAAAGTGTTGAACCCAAGAAGGAAGTGGGTGAATCTAGTGGAGCTACACTAGAAAAAGAGGTGGATGATATTTTGAAGATAATCAAGATGAGAGACTATAGAATTATAGATCAGCTACTGCAGACTCCTTCAAAAATATCTATCTTGGCTTTATTGATGAACTCCTCTACTCACAGAGAATCTTTGATGAGGGTATTGGACTAAGCTTTCGTGCAAAGTGATATGCCTATAGACCAATTCAGCAGTGTAGTAGAGAACATTACATCATGTAATAACCTTATTTTCTGTGACGATGAACTGCCCAATGAAGGAAGGAATCATAATTTGGCCCTCCGCATCTCTATTAATTTCAAGAATGATTCGTTATCCAATGTGCTGATTGATAATGGATCCACATTGAACGTTATACCAAGAAGAACGCTTATGAAGTTGAA
Organism: Vicia faba; assembly: GCA_948472305.1. Lineage (NCBI taxonomy): Eukaryota > Viridiplantae > Streptophyta > Magnoliopsida > Fabales > Fabaceae > Vicia > Vicia faba. Next base: position 1,088,861,368 of record OX451740.1, read on the forward strand.
ATATCAAGGAACGCCCATGCGCCCAAGTGGAATTATTGTGAAAGAGTTTGATGGATCAAGGAAATCTCTTATTGGTGAAGTGGACTTGCATATTCATATAGGCCCACATTTGTTTCAGATTACTTTCCAGGTCATGGATATTGTACCTGCTTATAGCTGCTTGCTGGGACGGCCGTGTATACATGAGGCAGGGGTTGTCACTTTGACTTTGCACCAGAAGTTGAAGTTTGTTCGTGAATGAAAAGTGGTAATTATAAATGGAGAACATGCATTATTGATATCTCATTTGTCCTCTTTCAGCATTATGGAGGCGGATGAAGCTGCTGTTGGAACCCAGTTCCAAGCTTTATCCATTGATAATATAAGAGGAAATGAGAATTATATGGCTTCGTTTAAGGATGCTCAGCAGGTTGTGAGTAATGGCTATACTGAAGTTTGGGGACGGATTGTTGATCCACCTGTAAACAATAATAGAGCTGGCTTGGGGTTCTCTGAAGAATGATAAAGGTAAGAGCATGAAGCTGAAGTCTGTTGCAAGCAAGTATCAAGACATCTTTCATATTGGGGGTTATCTTCATCCAACTGTTTTCGGGATTAATGCCATTGTGGAAGATAAAGCAGAGCCATAAATTCCAAATTATGTGACGCGCGGAGTTAGGGTTCAGAACTGGATCACTATTAATGTTCCCTCTCACATACATGTTTCAAATTAATTTTCTTTCACTCTTCCCAATGTGAAAATATTGATATTGTATGGGCTTATCTGTTTGCTTTGATTTTTAAAATCAATAATAAAAGTTGTCTTTGTTTCCCAAATTGTTTCTTTTATTTTTTGTTTTTTATTGGAAAATGGTAATCAGAAAAAAAAACCTTTCAAAATAAATAAAAATTAAAATCAATCTGCATGATCACTTTTTATATGTTTCAGTTTCTAAATGCAATCATAAATCATATGTGCAGATTAATTAAAAAAATCGCTGAATACAATGACCCTGCACCCTCTCCCAACTTTGAATGTCCTGTGTATGGGGCCTAAGAAGAAGACTATGATGAGATTCCAAAAGAGGTCTCACAGTTGCTTGAACGCGAGGAGAATGCCATTCATCCATATAAAGAGCCATGGAAGTGATCAATTTGGGTTCAGAAGAAGATCTGAAGGAAGTCAAGATTGGAGCATTACTGCATCCTGATGTGAAGAGCAGGTTGATTGAGATGTTGAAAGAGTATGTGGATATTTTTGCTTGGTCTTACCAAGATATGCATGGTCTAGATACAGATATTGCAGAGCACCATTTTCCGCTGAAGCCAGAGTTCCCGCCAATCAAACAGAAGTTGCGAAGAACTCACCCAGATATGGCAGTGAAGATCAAAGAAGAAGTTCTAAAGCAGATTAATGCCAGTTTTCTTGTGACATCAGTGAACCCTCCGTGGATTTCCAATATTGTCCCAGTACCGAAGAAAGACATAAAAGTTCGCATGTGCGTAGATTACAGAGATCTAAATAAAGCTAGTCCAAAAGATGATTTTCCATTACCTCACATTGATATGTTAGTGGATAGCACAACAAAATTCAAAGTTTTCTCGTTCATGGATGGATTTTCCGGGTATAATAAAATAAGGATGGCTCCCGAGGACATGGAAAAAACAACGTTTATCACACCCTGGGGAACATTCTGTTACAGAGTGATGCCCTTCGGGTTGAAGAACGCTGGTGCAACGTACCCGAGGGCTATGACAACCCTATTACATGATCTAATGTACAAGGAAATTGAGGTATATGTTGATGATATGTTTGGTAAATCCAAAACTGAAGAAGGGCATGTAGAAAATTTGTTAAAGTTGTTTCAGCGTTTGAGGAAGTATTGTCTCCGCTTAAATCCAAATAAATGTACCTTCGATGTTCAGTCAGGGAAATTATTGGCTTTCATTGTTAGCCAGAAAGGGATTTTAGTTGATCCTGATAAAGTCAAAGCAATTCAAGAAATGCCATTGGCGAGAACTGAAAAGCAAGTCACAGGGTTCCTCGGGCATTTAAATTATATTTCCAGATTCATTTCCCACATGACTGCAACGTGTGAACCGATCTTTAAGTTGTTAAAAAAAGATCAAGGTTGTGTGTGGACAAATGACTGCCAAAGGTCATTCGAAAGTATTAAAGAATATCTTCTTGAACCTCCTATCTTGCTCCCTCCAGTTGAAGGAAGACCATTGATTATGTATCTGACAATGTTAGATAATTCCATGGGTTGTATTCTGGGACAACAAGATGAAACAAGGAAGAAAGAGTATACCATTTATTATCTCAGTAAAACGTTTGTGGCAGTATATGTGGAATCACACTACTTGGTTGATATATATAATGGACCCAATAAAGTACATTTTTGAAAATCCCGCTCTTACTGGGAGAATTTCCTCCTTGAAGATGCTGTTATCTTAATATGAAAATGAATACCGCACTCAAAAAGATATTAAAAGAAGCGTGTTGGCATTTTATCTTGCTCACCAACCAGTTGATGATTATCATCCTGTGATGTATGATTTCCCCGATGAGAACGTGATGTTTTTGAAAGTGAAAGATTATGATGAACCATTGCCTGAGGAAGGTCCTGATCCTGAATCTCGCTGGAGAATGATATTTGATGGAGTTGTGAATTCTTATGGTAAAGGAATTAGTGTTGTGATTGTCACTCCACATGGATCACACATTCCTTTTACTACAAGGTTGACATTTGATTGTACTAATAATATGGCAGAATATGAGGCTTTCATCATGGGTCTCGAGGAAGCTATTGATCTCAGAATTAAAATTCTAGATGTGTATGGTGATTCAGCTTTGGTAATAAATCAGATTAAAGGAGAGTGAGATACTAGTCGCCGCGGCTTGATCCCTTACAAAGATTATGCTAGAAGATTGTTAGCCTTCTTTAATAAAGTTGAATTCCATCACATCCCCAGAGACGGAAATCAAATGACGGGTGCTCTTGAAACTCTGGCTTCTATGAATCAAGTGAATACTTGGAATGATATACCTCGGATTATGGTTTGACCACCGGATAGGCCCGCTTATGTGTTTACAATAGAAGAGGTAGCAGATGAGAAACCTTGGTATTATGATATCAAGAATTTTCTCCAGACTCAGGAATACACAATTGGCGCTTCAAATAAAGATAGAAAGACATTGAGAAGATTGGATGGCAGCTTCTTCCTCAATGAAAATGTGTTGTACAAGAGAAATTATGACATGGTCTTGCTCAGATGCATGGATAGAGACGAAGCATAAATGTTGATGCATGAGATTCATGAAGGTTCATTTGGCTCACATGCCAATGGACATTCTATGGCTAAAAAGATGCTAAGGGAGGGTTACTATTGGCTAACAATGGAATTTGACTATTACAGATTCACGAAGAAGTGCCATAAATGCCAGATTTATGCGGACAAGATACACGTGCCTCCGACACTTCTAAATGTTATTTCTTCCCTGTGGCCTTTCTCTATGTGGGGTATCGACATCATTGGAATGGTAGGACCCAAAGCTTCGAATGCACACCATTTTATCTTGGTAGAAATTGATTACTTCACCAAATGGGTGGAAGCTGCTACATATGCTAATGTTACTAAGCAGGTGGTAGTGAGCTTCATTAAGAATAATCTCATATGTCGGTATGGTGTGCCAAGAAGAATTATCAAGGACAATGGCTCGAATCTGAACAACAAGATGATGACAGAACTTTGTGAAGAATTCAAGATTGTCCATCAAAATTCATCCCCATACAGGCCGAAGATGAATGGGGCTGTTGAAGCTGCTAATAAGATCTCAAGAAGATCATCCAGAAGATGGTTGTTACTTATAAAGATTGGCATGAAATGCTCCCTTTTGCTTTACATGGATATCAGACATTTGTCTGCACTTCAACAGGAGCAACCCCATTTTCCCTCGTGTATGGAATGGAAGTTATCTTCCCAATTGAGGTTGAGATTCCCTCTTTGCGTGTGATATTGGAAATTAAGTTGTTAGAGGCTAAATAGGTCCAAAACAGGTTTGACCAATTGAATTTGATGGAAGAGAAGAGAATGACGACTTTGTGTCATGGGCAGTTATATCAGAAGAGAATGAAGAAAACTTTTGATAAGAAGGTCAAACCTTGTGGATTCAGAGAAGGCGATCTTGTGCTCAGGAAGATCATGTCTTTTAATGCTGATTCTAGGGGCAAATGGACTCCCAATTTTGAAGGCCCATATGTTGTCAAGAAAGCCTTCTCTGGAGGTGCATTAATTCTTGAAACTATGGATGGCGAGGAGTTCCCACGTCCCATGAATGCTGATGCAATCAAGAAATACTTCACCTAAAGAAATAAAAGAACAGCTCGCTAAGTTAAAAACCCGAAAGGGAGGCTTAGGCAAAAAAGGAGCGTCTCGGTAGGCCGAAAACCCGAAAGGGCGGTCTTGGCAAAAATTAGAGACATAAACAGAATAAAATTTCCCGCTAAGTTGGAAACCCGCAAGGGCAGCTTAAGAAAAAGTTAGGGACATTCTTGGCAAGTAATTGCATCAGACAAGACTTGATCGTGGAAGCAACAATCTTCTTGGATCCTCACCATACTTCAACCGAAGCTTCTATTCAGAATTTCAAAGTTGTTAGAGGGAATAGTTGTCATTGTATCTCAATGTATCTTTTCCATTATATATTACCATTTTCTGAACTTTGTAATTATCCATGGAGTCTCTCCATTCACAGACTACCATTTTATCAATAAAATTTAAGATTTTACCCAATTCTTCGTAATTCTTATTTTATTCCGCTTACAAAGACTCCATTTATTATTGATAATAATTTTCAATGCAAAAAGATTAAATAACAAAATTATTTTTCAAAAACAATTTACAACTTACTTTTACTTTAGATTTTGTGATTCAAGAGGGAAAAAAGTGGTGATCCCAGGAATTGACAAACTCCAGTAATTTGGGAAGTTTTGTTTCCTTCGGGAAGGTTTTCTCAGGTCGTTTTCACTGGTATGCCCATGATTTTTTGTATATTTAAGACGATACTAAATGGTGTAAGGTGCATTATTGGGTTTGCGATCCCATTATCCCTAGTCAAGTCTTGGTTTATTTTTGATTTTGGGTTTTCATGGTCTGAGGCCTCTATCCCGGATTCCCCAGTGAAGTCTTCCCTCATATGACGAAAGGTCTTTTTACCTTGGTGTGCTGAGATGGAACTATATGCAAAATGTCGCTCTTTCTACAACATTGGCATTATTGTTGGTATTTATTTCCCAGGCAACTAGACCAGGGCAGTATATTTTCTAAGAAATGTTGAAACAATTGTCAAACTTTGGGGTTTCACCCTCCAAGTGCTGGGTTTGATTTAAAATCCCCATGAGTTTGACCTTTTTCTATAATGTTGACTTCTTGATCCCCCAGGAAGGCTATTCCAGGGCATCTTTTGTTGGAATAAGTTTGCATGATATGAAGACTCAACCCAAGATTCTCCAGTGAAGGATTCACTTATTTGATAAAAGTCTTTTCTCCCCGTGTATGCTGAGTTGGACTCATTTACGAATCATCTCCCTTTCAGCAGTACTTGCATTTTGTTTGATTTCCCGATAATCGGGCAGGGCAATGTTTTATTTAAGAAGTGTTGAGGCATTTGTCAGTTTTTTGGGTTTTAACTTGCCAAGTGTTGGGTTTGATTTAAAATCCCCTTAAGATTGATTTCTTGCTGTAATATTTGACTTCTTAACTCCCCAAGTTGTTATCCCCATAAGGTTTCATACTTTTTCCCCAGAGAGGTTGGTGTAATACTTACTCTCAATATTGAAGAATGTATCTTGGTTTCCCCTCTTCGATGTGGTGTTGGCCTCCCCAATGAAGTCAGCACGAGGTCCCCAATTGATATTTCGATGATGAGGTGCTATCTCCCTTAGTGAAGTTTGTATGATATTCCCCCCCAATGAAGTCAGCACGAAATCCTCAGTTGATGTTTTGACGATATGGTTTCCATCTGCTTTATTTGAAATTAGTATTGCAATCCCCAATATAAGTAGGGACCGTGAAACATTTGTTTTCCCCATTGAATTCTGTTTGTTATTCCCCGGTGATGCCTGGAGAAGGATGTTATATCCCAGTATCTGTACTGTTTTGTCGCTATGATTTCTTTACTTCCGGATTATGTTCTTTCCCAGTGAAGTTAAGCCGCGGATTAAGATTCTGTTTCGTCAGTTGGTGCTTACTTTTTATTGTGGAATGTTCATCTTGGATGTGAATTAGCCGAGTGTTGATTGCGCCCGAGTTGGTTTTTCCTGGTTACTCCCAGTGTTATATGTCTGTTTTGTCAGCATATACATGCTAACACTCATACATTCATACATACATTATACATAGTTGAATGTAGCAAATCATTTCTCATTTTCACTGATTAATTTTTTATTGTTGACATATTACCCTGTTTTGCAGACTTGTGTTGTTCTCTTTACAATAGAGTGTATGCCTTAAGAAGAAAGTGTATATTCTTTCAATTTCCCCACAGAGCTATCCCTCGTGGAAGATTTTTTCTTTAGCCTTCCTGCACAGCTCTCTGTCTGGATGATTTGGATTTCCCTCTTGAGTTTATTTCTTAAAGGATGTATATTGGTTGACTATTTCATTCCAGTTTATTTTTGGTTTGAATCTTTGATCCTCAACAATATTATTATTTTGGATTTCTGTGAGCTTCGAGCCTTGGTTTGAGAATGTGCATTTATTTTTCACGAGAAGACTTTATCTCCTCAGCAGGAATATATTGGCATTTCCCCAAGAAGTCATATTTCTTTTCCCAGGAAGTCATGATTCGTTCCCCAGGAAGTCATGATTCATTCCCCAGGAAGTCATATCTCTTTCCCCAGGAAGCCATATTGTTTTCCCCAGAAAGTCATTTTTATAACCCTTCCTATAACAGTAAGTAGAATGTCTCTTTATTTGAGCAAATCGTACTTCCCCGTAAAAGTCAACATTACTTTTTTTTCTATCGTCTCTATGAGTGGATAGTTTGCAGTTCGTTGTAAAATTACTCCAGTGGATGGAAAATCTTTCAATATGACAAAGACAATTCATTGTGAAATCTTTGCAAGTGGTAGTCTCTTTATTTGAGACAGCTTATATGTTACCCTTTCCAGGTGGAATTCCTTGGTTAAATAAGAAGTTAAGACCCTTTCTAGGTGAAACTCTAGAATTTTAGGGAAACTTGTTATCTTTTTTCTACCTTCAATGAACGTTGGTAGTTCACCGTTAGTGAACGTTGGTGCTATGATATTTCCTCTCCACCTTCAGTGAAAGTTGGTAGTTCATCGTTAGTGAACATCGATGATATTTTCTCTCTACCTTCAGTGAAAGTTGGTAGGTCACCATCAGTAAAGTTGGTGATTGTTATCTTTTTGCTACCTTCAGTGAACGTTGGTAGTTCACCGTCAGTGAACGTCAGTGCTATGATATTTTTTTCTTACTACCTTCAGTGAAGGTTGGTAGGTCACCATCAGTGAAAGTTGGTGATTGTTATCTTTTTGCTACCTTTAGTGAATGTTGGTTGTTCAATGTCAGTGAGCGTTGGTGTTATGATATTTTTCTCTTACTACCTTTAGTGAAAGTTAGTAGGTCACCATCAGTGAAAGTTGGTGATTGTTATCTTTTTTCTACCTTCAGTGAACGTTGGTAGTTCACCGTCAATGAACGTCGGTGTTATGATATTTTTCTCTTATTACGTTCAGTGAATGTTGGTAGGTCACCATCAGTGAAAGTTGGTGATTGTTATCTTTTTGCTACCATCAGTGAACATTGGTAGTTCACCGTTAGTGAACGTTGGTTATATGATATATATTTTCTCTCTACCTTCAGTGAAAGTTGGTAGTTCACCATCATTGAAAGATGGTGATTGTTATCTTTTTGCTGCTTTCAGTGAACGTTGGTAGTTCACTGTCAGTGAACGTCGGTGCTGTGATATTTCTTTTCTCTCTTCCTTCACTGATAGTTGGTTGTTCACCATCAGTGAAAGTTGGTGATTGTTATATTTGTGCTACCTTCAGTGAACGTTGGTAGTTCGTCGTCAGTGAACATCGGTGCTATGATATATCTTTTCTCTCTACCATCAGTGAAAGTTGGTAGTTCACCATCAGTGAAAGTTGGTGATTGTTATCTTTTTTCTACCTTCAGTGAATTTTGGTAGTTCATCGTCAATAAACGTAGGTGCTATGATATTTTTCTTCACCTTCAGTCAAAGTTGGTAGTTCATCGTCAGTGAACATCGATGTTTGTCTCTCTACCCTCAGTGAACGTTGGTAGCTCACCGTTAATGAACGTCGGTGTTGTGATTCTTTTATTTTTTCTACCTTCAGTGAACGTTGGTAGTTTCCCCTTCAGTAAAAGTTGGTGTATCCTTTGATCTTTTTCCATCCTCCATGAGTCGGGTCTTTTTGATTCACCAGTGATCTATTTTCCTGGTCAGGTTTCTCTTTTGATCCTTATTTCCTTTGCTATATCTCCAGTGGTGTTTTGCGTCCCTTTGAAGTTGTTCATATGCATTCATACTCACAAGCATTGCATGGCATCTTAGGGACAAAAATAGGGTTTGTTTTATATTTAAGTATCTTCGATCACGTCGACACGAAGACTTTTAACCTTCGTATCTCCGGATAGAAGAAACTTAAATAAGGGCAGCTGTTGTACCCCAATTTTTTCCCCTAAGATCCCTTCATCGTACCATATTTATTCAATCACAACAAGATCACATTTTGGCTTTTGGTTCTCCTCCCTATCTTTAGCTTTGTTCTTTGAGGAATCGGCAAGCACCTTGACTTTTTTTTCTTTTGTGATCATGCATGTTTTTTTTTACTTTCCTTTTAATTAATAAAATTCAATGTTGTTTTTCCTTACTTGTTAATAATGCAGGTAAAGGAAATGTGGCTTAGCAAGATCCATGGGTTCATGAGTTTATTTCCATGCCCTAGTCAATAAAGCTTGAGACATTCAAACTCACCATTGATGTTGTTTTGGAAGAAATTGCATGGATCGGTTTATTTTGGTTCACCACATTTCAAAGTTATCAAGATTGATTTAAAAGTGAAATGGGTTGATTGAAGAAGTTGTCATGGTTGGACAAGGCCTTTTCCCCATTGGTCACAAGTGCACATTTATCACAATTCTCAAGATGTGGAAGTAGTTTTGGTTGCTATGAGTTCTCATTATCATCCTCAACAATTTCTATCTACAAAACAAAAGTGTTGGTACAAGAAGGTTGTTCAAAATTGTCAAAGTTCCTCAAAGCATTTTATTGATCTAGGAGCTAGGGTTTTGAACTTCAAAGAAGTATATCTTGCTCATCTTTTGGTATTTTTGAGTGATTCCAAAAACATCCTTCTCTTCAAAGGGTTATTAACAAATCACTTCAAAAGTTTCAAGGATTTTTCATGTGGAAGAAACTTGATGATGAAGAAAGATTACAAGTCCTCTAGATGAACCCCCAATTTCCCATGTGTGACTTCAAATGATCATAACTTGGTCAATTTTTATCACCTTGAGCCCACTCTTTTTCCATAAAAATCTTGAGGATGTGAACTTTATTCCTTCTTTTATGTGAAACGTGATAAATTGAATGGAAGATGCCTTAAGGATACAAAATATTATAGGTCATTCCATGATTTTTTGCCAACTTCAACAATTCATAACTCTCTCAATTTTTGGAGATTTTGAATGGTTAAAGTTTCAAAATGTCATTCAAGAGGTCTATTTCATGCCATCTTTTTTGGTCAAGAGGAAATTTCAAGAGGAAGGACATGTTTGGATGCAAAACATTATAGTTCAATTTTGAAGAAAAACTTGAAATATTTCTAAGTGTGGAAAGTCAACTTCTTTTTCCCAACTTTGACTAATTGTAACTTTCAGCTCAAGCATCCATTTTATTCCATTATTTTCCCATTGCAAAGCTTGTAACCTCATATTTTTAAAGCATCAAGAACCATACACTAAGACTCCTTGATCTAAGAATGACATTGATTTGAAATTGGTAACTTGAAACTGAAGTTTCTTCAAAAGTCAGAATTTAAAATCCTTGATTTTGCTTCTAAACACATTTTTTCTGCAGGTTTTTTCTTCTAAACATGTTTAGTGAACTTCCAGAAGTGATTAGCATAGAAAAACACGCATTTTGGATGAGTTTTGATCAAAATAGAAGTCGCACTTTTATTTTTTGCAACTTCACACAATTTCACTCCAAACTTCATCATTTCACACACTTGAACATTCCATTTGATTCCCTATAAGTAAAGGGTCATCCCTCATTCAATTCGTCAAGCTTGAACAGCCAAAATCACCATGCCAAACTCATTCCATAACTCACTTTTCTACAACTTCGAAATCAATGTTCAAGCCTTTTTCAATCCATTTTTTCTATCAATTAACCTTCCTTGATCTTCCCTGAAGCTCTCTATATAATTATCTTCAAGAATCGTGACCTATATTGATCTATAGAATTCCAGTTTCAGAGCTCTGCAACTTAACTTCAATAGGTAGATTCCTTCACCAACTCTATCAATCTTTGATATCATTGTGAAGCTCTCATTGCCCTGGTTCTAGTTGCAACACTTTCTTTTATCTGGAAACACATTTTGACCATGAAATTTCAAATTCCCTTTCAAAACTTTCCTTCCAAATTGCTTGAGTTACAGTTTATATAAATTTGTCACGAGGGTGTTGTTGTCTTTGTCTTAAAGAGACGAAGCAAATGGAAAAGGTCTCGTGCTCTAATTTTATAGTTTGAGTGACCTGGTTTTAAGACTGGCTGGAGGTTGAAGATGACCAACGTGTCATCATCCTACCAATAATGGCGTGCCATTTGTTCTTTTTGAATTTCTGATTTAATTAGTGATCTAGTGTTTTATTCACTAAAGTCCATAACATGCACAACGCGCCAGGTCCACTTGATCTGTTTATTAACGCGTTTTGACAATGATCAAATGGCCCATATTTTTTTGTTTTGATATTTTATTTTCTAATTTTTATTTTAATTGTTTTAAACTTCAAAAAATCATAAAAAAATCATTTTAAGTGCAAAAAATCTAAAAAAAATATGAAAAATATTTTTGATTTTTCTCTTTATGATTTTTATTTTTTCATAATTTTACTTTGTTTTTTGATATTTTTTATAAATTTCAACTTCATTTGAATTGTTTTTAAATGTTTAAAAATACTTTTATGCATTTTTAAATTTTGAAAAAAAATTGGAATGATCCAATGATATTGTGACAAATATTGGTGACCTTATTTATTTTTTATTTCTAAATTTTTATTTATTTTTTATCAATTTTGGTTTATTTTGCTCTTTTCTTTTAATTTTAAAAATAGTTTCTGACTTTAAAAAATTACCAAAAATTTTATAAAAATATTTGAGTTCATTTCTGATTTTTCTCTGGTCTTCATATTTCTTGATTAATTTGAACATAGTTGATATTTTTCTTTCTTATTTCTATTTTAAAACATTTTAAAAAACCTTTTTAATGTATATACCTTGGTAATGGATTTATTGATTTGTCCCAGAGTCGTATCTCTGATCCAAACAAGAAGCAGGTTGATAGCATTCATCTATATGTAGAGTAGCATAAATCAACACACCAACAAATGCAAAATCATATTTAAAGACTCACCTAGAAGCCATCGACACTAAATATAAAATATTCCCATAGAGAATCAACTGAAAATAAAGCAAGACAAGAAAATAATAAAATTGAAAGTTAATTTCCACCTAACTTAATGACTCGCATGCATTCTTCAAAACATTATGCTTCCTTTGATATTCCATCCAATGAAAGTTCACGATTCTAGATAAAAACAAAACACAAAAAATTCATAATGATCTAAGAAAAAATTTAATAAATATAATAGGAATTGAACATTACCATGATGTTCCAGTAATGGCACATCCAGAACACATGTTTCCTCCCCACCAAACAAAGAAAAAAATAAATATAATTTAGCATGTTGAAACAACCTATAGGTCGTTATCCTCAAAAACAAATAATAATAATTTTTAAGTCATTATAATATTAAAATTATTTTGTATAATAAAACATAAAGTCCCCTACATTAATATGAATCATAGCTTTATCACCTTTTTTTGAGTTTTTCCTTCTACATTGTATAAGATCTTCATGATATTTTGTTAAGGGAATATAAATAATTTTGATTACAAAAAAGAATAGGTAGAGAAACATATATCTGTTTATTTGTATATTATTGATAAATCTCTGTTCTTTTTAATTCGCACAAACGTAAATCCTACAAAAGTAATTTAAATAAATTCGTTTGAATTTAAAAAAATAAAATAAAATTTAATTACTAGTGTAAAAAAATAGAAATAAGAAATAGGAATTAATATTCAATGAAGGAAAGTAAAATTCAAAAAATAGAAATAGGAACACTTAAAATTCCTTCATCAAGATCCCCATGTCAAATTCTATAATCACTATAGATTTTGCTACATGGAATGCTACACCAAACTCAATATAATCCAAAATTCAAATATAAATAAATAAAGTAAAATTATAATAATGTAATTATCAATAGGTAAATAAATAATACTAAACGCTTCTAAAGTTTTTGATCTAAAAGGATCTAGTTATAAGAAGGGCAACTGTTGTCCTATGTATTCTATCATTATTTTCGCATCACTTCTTGATTCCTGCAAACAAATTAATAAGAAAAATTCATGTTTGATTTAACAAAGTAAAACTAAACACCTCTGTTCGATGTTCAATCGGTAATAAATACATGCGATTCACCTTCTATGGAGGGACTACTAAAAATGTCTGTATATTCAGACACATTATTTTTGAACGAAAAAAACATAAAACAATGTCAACAGACTGTTCCTAAACAGAAAAATAGAAAACAATCTCAACAAAATATTTTTGTACAGTAAAATAGAAAGCTTTCTCACACAAACTACCCAAATCTCCAATACACTTAAAAGGATATATTTTGCTATTGTGTAGGAAACTAAAACTAACTATCTCTATTTATAATAATACTCATAGGAAAAAACATAAATGCAATCATTTGGATGTTGCTCTTACTATTTTCTAATGAAAAATGTTACAAGGACAAAATCACAGACCCTCTCATACAAGTGCAATTTTTGGACAGAAAAATGCAAACCCACTCAAAACTATAATTTTTAGACGAAAAAATTGCAAACCCTCTGAACAAGTTATTTTTGAACGGCAAAATAGAAAACCTCTAAAAAACTATTTTTGAACAGAAAAATAGAAAATTCTCTCAGGAAACTATTTTGGAAGGAAAAAATAGCGAACACTCTCTAGACACACAACTACCCAAATCCTTAATGCATCCAAAAGATTACATTTTGTTGTTGAGTATAAAACTAAAAATAACTATCTTTATTAATAGTAGTACTCCAATTCTATTTTCTTCATGCTACCTGATGTGGGAATTGGATGAATATACTATTTGACCCAATAATATTTTCACCCTTTCGTGACATTTACCAGTTATAAAAAAGGCTGGCAATTCTAGTGCTTTCTTAAAATTGTTCACTTTTATGGACTGACTTGTCAGCCATTTGTACTAGAATCAATAAGAATGACACCATTAATGCCACACAAAGCTCTCTTTAAACTAAAAGTGAAATCAATTGTATTGTGGGTATCACCGAAAGATACATAAAAAAATGGTGTAGGTTTAACACTAAGAAATTTGAATGGAAAACAATTCAGATTTACGAAATATAATTATAATAACTTGAGTAATTAAACAATTAAAAAAACAATAAATCAAAGGATAGTTATAGTAGAACAAGGAAATCGAGATGATTAAGTAAAAAGGGATGAAATATATCCATAATATATATATATATATATATATATATATAATATATATATATATATATATATATATATATATATATATATATATATATATATATTATAAATATATATATATATATATATATATATATATATATATATATATATATATATATATATATATAATAAATATATATATAATATATATATATATATATAGATATATATATATATATATATATATATATATATATCTATATATATATATATATATATATATATATATATATATATATATATATAATATTATATATAATATATATATATATATATATATATATATATATATATATATTATATATATATATATATATACCTTGGTTATGGATTTATTGATCTGTCCCAGAGTCGTATCTCTGATCCAAACAAGAAGCAGGTTGATAGAATTCATCTATATGTAGAGTAGCATAAATCAACACACCAACAAACGCAAAATCATATTTAAAGACTCACCTAGAAGCCATCGACACTAAATACAAAATATTCCCATAGAGAATCAATTGAAAATAAAGCAAGACAAGAAAATAATAAAATTGAAAGTTAATTTCCACCTAACTTATGACTCGCATGCATTCTTCAAAACATTATGCTTCCTTTGATATTCCATCCAATGAAAGTTCACGATTCTAGATAAAAACAAAACACAAAAAATTCATAATGATCTAAGAAAAAATTTAATAAATATAATAGGAATTGAACATTACCATGATGTTCCAGTAATGGCACATCCAGAACACATGTTTCCTCCCCACCAAACAAAGAAAAAAATAAATATAATTTAGCATGTTGAAACAACCTATAGGTCGTTATCCTCAAAAACAAATAATAATAATTTTTAAGTCATTATAATATTAAAATTATTTGTATAATAAAACATAAAGTCCCCTACATTAATATGAATCATAGCTTTATCACCTTTTTTGGAGTTTTTTCCTTCTACATTGTATAAGATCTTCATGATATTTTGTTAACGGAATATAAATAATTTTGATTACAAAAAAGAATAGGTAGAGAAACATATATCTGTTTGTTTGTATATTATTGATAAATCTCTGTTCTTTTTAATTCGCACAAACGTAAATCCTACAAAAGTAATTTAAATAAATTCGTTTGAATTTGAAAAAATAAAATAAAATTTAATTACTAGTGTAAAAAAAATAGAAATAAGAAATAGGAATTAATATTCAATGAAGGAAAGTAAAATTCAAAAAATAGAAATAGGAACACTTAAAATTCCTTCATCAAGATCCCCATGTCAAATTCTATAATCACTATAGATTTTGCTACATGGAATGCTACACCAAACTCAATATAATCCAAAATTCAAATATAAATAAATAAAGTAAAATTATAATAATGTAATTATCAATAGGTAAATAAATAATACTAAACGCTTCTAAAGTTTTGATCTAAAAGGATCTAGTTATAAGAAGGGCAACTGTGTCCTATGTATTCTATCATTATTTTCGCATCACTTCTTGATTCCTGCAAACAATTAATAAGAAAAATTCATGTTTGATTTAACAAAGTAAAACTAAACACCTCTGTTCGATGTTCAATCGGTAACAAATACATGCGATTCACCTTCTATGGAGGGACTACTAAAAATGTCTGTATATTCAGACACATTATTTTTGAATGAAAAAAACATAAAACAATGTCAACAGACTGTTCCTAAACAGAAAAATAGAAAACAATCTCAACAAAATATTTTTGTTTAGTAAAATAGAAAGCTTTCTCACAAAACTACCCAAATCTCCAATACACTTAAAAGGCTATATTTTGCTATTGTGTAGGAAACTAAAACTAACTATCTCTATTTATAATAATACTCATAGGAAAAAACATAAATGCAATCATTTGGATGTTGCTCTTACTATTTTCTAAAGAAAAATGTTACAAGGACAAAATCACAGACCCTCTCATACAAGTGCAATTTTTGGACAGAAAAATGCAAACCCACTCAAAACTATAATTTTTAGACGAAAAATTGCAAACCCTCTGAACAAGTTATTTTTGAACGGCAAAATAGAAAACCTCTAAAAAACTATTTTTGAACAGAAAAATAGAAAATTCTCTCAGGAAACTATTTTGGAAGGAAAAAATAGCGAACACTCTCTAGACACACAACTACCCAAATCCTTAATGCATACAAAAGATTACATTTTGTTGTTGAGTATAAAAACTAAAAATAACTATCTTTATTAATAGTAGTACTCCAATTCTATTTCTTCATGCTACCTGATGTGGGAATTGGATGAATATACTATTTGACCCAATAATATTTTCACCCTTTCGTGACATTTACCAGTTATAAAAAAGGCTGGCAATTCTAGTGCTTTCTTAAAATTGTTCACTTTTATGGACTGACTTGGCAGCCCATTTGTACTAGAATCAATAAGAATGACACCATTAATGCCACACAAAGCTCTCTTTAAACTAAAAGTGAAATCAATTGTATTGTGGGTATCACCGAAAGATACATAAAAAAATGGTGTAGGTTTAACACTAAGAAATTTGAATGGAAAACAATTCAGATTTACGAAATATAATTATAATAACTTGAGTAATTAAACAATTAAAAAAACAATAAATCAAAGGATAGTTATAGTAGAACAAGGAAATCGAGATGATTAAGTAAAAAGGGATGAAATATATCCATAATATATATATATATATATATATATATATATATATATATATATATATATATATATATATATATATATATATACCTTGGTTATGGATTTATTGATCTGTCCCAGAGTCGTATCTCTGATCCAAACAAGAAGCAGGTTGATAGAATTCATCTATATGTAGAGTAGCATAAATCAACACACCAACAAACGCAAAATCATATTTAAAGACTCACCTAGAAGCCATCGACACTAAATACAAAATATTCCCATAGAGAATCAATTGAAAATAAAGCAAGACAAGAAAATAATAAAATTGAAAGTTAATTTCCACCTAACTTAATGACTCGCATGCATTCTTCAAAACATTATGCTTCCTTTGATATTCCATCCAATGAAAGTTCACGATTCTAGATAAAAACAAAACACAAAAAATTCATAATGATCTAAGAAAAAATTTAATAAATATAATAGGAATTGAACATTACCATGATGTTCCAGTAATGGCACATCCAGAACACATGTTTCCTCCCACCAAACAAAGAAAAAAATAAATATAATTAGCATGTTGAAACAACCTATAGGTCGTTATCCTCAAAAACAAATAATAATAATTTTTAAGTCATTATAATATTAAAATTATTTGTATAATAAAACATAAAGTCCCCTACATTAATATGAATCATAGCTTTATCACCTTTTTTGGAGTTTTTCCTTCTACATTGTATAAGATCTTCATGATATTTTGTTAACGGAATATAAATAATTTTGATTACAAAAAAGAATAGGTAGAGAAACATATATCTGTTTGTAC